>JAVYIG010000170.1:537500-808451 GCA_035222895.1 Strongylocentrotus droebachiensis | reverse complement strand
TATGGGCAACGCTATGCCACTGGCTAGATACTCCATTCATGGTGTTGGTGTATATGGAATGAATCTCAATAATAATTTTCCCGTGATTTTACTACAGAGATTCCCTCGAATGACCTGCATCGCCGTCACCATCCGTGTCATATTCATCTTGTTCATCTTCTGCAACTATCGGCCTGATCAACGAACTCTACCTGTTTGGCTAAAAAACGACATCGCGTATGCCTTGTGTGTTGTGGCCTTCTCTCTGTCCAATGGCTACCTGAAGACTACTATTGTCGACGACGGGATAAAGTAATACAATAAGTATAATTACGATGATGATAGTAAATATGAAAATGTTTTTAAATACTTCGTCAAGTCATAGCATTGTAATTGTTTGTCAACTATAAAAAACAAAAAATGCCTTAAATGGTAACGGTCATTGTGTTTTACGGCGCAAATATAACATCCCTCCTTGACCTATCCTCTTTATTCCCAAAACTATAGAGGACATTACTCTAAATTATCAATCTCCTCTTTTTCAGTAGTGAACTTTCCAACTATTATATATATATATATATATATTTTTTTTTTAATACACAATCTTTTTCCCCCGGCATTTCTTGAAATCATACTTAGACAAAAAGGAATTTCAAAATGCTTCAATCATGATAAGGTATACTATAACCCTTATAAATTATGAAAATATGAAGAAAGATAAGAGATCAGCAAGTAAGGTTAGATTATGATAATAGATTTGTATACAATAATATATTTTTTGTTATTCTTCTTTTTTTCCTTGTTCTTCTTTACCTTGTCCTCCTCCTCCTCCTCCCTCCTCCTCCTCCTCCTCTCTCCTTCTTCTTCTTCTTCTTCTTCTTCTTCTTCTTCTTCTTCTTCTTCTTCTTCTTCTTCTTCTTCTTCTTCTTCTTCTTCTTCTGCAGCTCTGTATCCGATCCTGCATTGAAGAGCAAGGCGGCATCAGTGATGTTATTTTTCTTGGTCTTCGGGATCTTTTTAGGTGTTTTGTTCTCACGATTTTACCCCTTGATTGTGAACATTCCACAGATGGCTCCAAACGCAAACGTGACAATGCAGTAGTAAATTTAGATATTCATGTATAGTTGTAATTCATGTCGTTTTTTCAGTTTCAGAAGGTTTGTAATTCCGATTGTTCGTTTTTCCGAAGGTTCGTAATTTTGAAGGTTCATAATTCAGAAAATTAAATAGGGTTCATACTTCTGAAAATTAAATAGGTCCCTGAATCATTTTTGTTATGATAGGAAAAATGAGTAACCCACAACGTTGAGACCACTGGAACCTTTAAATAGTTCCCTCCCGACCATAACGTAAACGTTACCTAATATAATTTACATATAATACTAAAAGGAAACAAGAGTTGCCAGAGCTGTTGTATAGGTTATTTTCTCACACAATATGCCTGGAAAAAAACATTTTGTATTACAACGCCCAACATCTAACATTGATGATTCTATCAAAGATCGGATTTAAATCTGATTACCTTAAATTAAGACACAATAATACATTTTGCAATAGACAATACACAGGTATACAATCATGTAGGGAACTATTGATGCTCCATAGAATAACTGACGAATAGTGAGCAACTTCCAGTGGCGTGACTATCTCTCTCAACTAGCTATAGTCCCAACTATAATGCACACTGTCATAATGTATGACAAGCTATTATTTTGATAGTATTCCCCTTCCAGGAAATGCTGATACAAAAGATGAAATATGCGATAATCCTCAGTCACGTGCTATTTATTAATTTGTCTCGTGCTTTGTACGAGTATCTTGTATTTTTCGCGCATTGTATTCAAATCTGAAATATAATTTGTATAATTACTGTGTAACTGTGTTATGACTTTGGTCGGAAAAGAATCAAAACGTATATTTATTTTCATTTCAGAAAGTGTTAACATTTAAATGTGTATTTTCATTCTCAAAAAAATAATTTGTGTTCGTTCATTCGTTGTAAATGACTTGTATGCACAAAATGAAATGGCCGACGTTTCACTTAGACGCAAAACGTATATACAGTGTACATGTGCGGTAAATACTGAATAACTTGCCCTGTATAGTTAACCGGGAAACACAAAACGTTATTTTGACGAAAATAAACTTAATGTAAAAGTTTTTTAATTTTCTCATGACCTTTTGCTTGGTAGGTCGTGAGAATGATGTGTATAAAGTCCGAAAATTCTCTCACAAGCAAAAAAAGAAAACCAGAACAAAACCATCAAGTCTCTGCTGTGCCATTAGGGCTTTAATAGAATAAAGAAAACCTTTCAACAGAAAACAAGGACGAAATACACATAAATGAAAGGATCGTTATAGGGTTAATATTATGATTAATACAGCTGGTGTATATATTCCAGGCTAGTGGAATTAGTTGAGCCTTATGTCATCTTGGTCCAGACTCTTCACATGATGTAGGGCCGTGAAGAATTAGATATACAGTTGAATCGAATAGGCCTACATGTATTCCGCAAAGGCTTAAGCGATGTCTAAGCCTACATTTTAAGACCCAGAAAATGTAAATATCAAATTGTAGTATTCGCATATTATTGTTCATTTCTCTTATGATATATTATTGAAAAGGTGTGGGATTCTGATATTATAAGTTTGCAAAACAAAATTGTTATTCCATGTTAATTTCAGTGCTTTGTTTTTCTAATATCGACCTCCTATATGGACTGCAAGGAAATTCTGTAAATAAACAAAACACGTGCATGGTGAATGGTTTGATAATTCAATATTTTGACATACATGTTTATAATGTATTTTGGTGGTGTTTTTGGATATAATAATATACATATAATAATATAGAAAGATAATGTATTGATGAATACTTATTTTATATGTGTTTCTATTAAGAAAGTTTAATATAACAATCTCTTTTTAGAATAGTGAAAATGTATATTGTGAGTTGGTATTCATAAATCTGTATGTACAATATTATTGAAATGCGTATTTATTAAGTGACATTCTGTCTATTTTTTTTTTAAAGAAGTTATTTACAATATAAAATATATAGCTTATTCCTTAAATCAACCACGCTTACCTGATCTCACCCCCCTCTCTCTCTCTCTCTCTCTCTCTCTTCTAATCTCTTCTCTTTCTTTCTCTCGGTTTTTTTTTCTCTCTCTCTCTCTGTCTCTCTCTCTCTCTCTGTGTCTCTCTCTCTGTCTCTCTCTCTCTCTGTCTCTCTCTCTGTGTGTGTCTCTCTGTCTCTCTCTTTCTCTCTCCAATATGGATTTGCATGGGCAGCGTGATGGAGAGACTTTATTTTTGGGGTTAATTCTGATTCACCTGTAGCTTTGACCATATGATAATTCAGGAGGCTACTTGTTTGCAAACTTTGCTGCACCCTCTTTTTTCTTAAGTGTGATCACGATTCAATACTCATATTGCTATTTATCCATTCAAAGCCTCGATGAAAAAAATATTTAATATCCAAATATTCATAAACACTAAAAGGGTCTTAACGATTTCAAATGTTTGTTTATATTATGTAATATAAGATGACCAGTTCATGAACAAAACGAATCGAACACTAACTTTATACCTGCACACACCCACATGTACACACTTTTGTTCCTCTTCTTTCTTTTCTTTCTTCCCACTTTTTATTTACATATAGGCCTTTTTTCTGAAAAAGAATCTTTAGACGTGACACTCTATTATAACAGCTTAATGTTCCACCCCCCCCCGTCTCGGCTGCTATCGACTCAAGCATTCATGCTTAAAAGTATGTTGGCCTCTGCAATTATCTTGATTCTTTGATTTACTTCCATACTTTCAGCTTTTCAATTCATTTATAATGTTTTTTGTTGTTGTCACATGCCTGTTATGTAAATCATTTATATTATTCACTATTATTGTTGATTTAATATTTTGTGTTTGATTTTTCAATAAATGCAGAAACATTTACTTTAAAAAAATACAAAAATAACGCAATTAACTCATAGGGAAAGTTACTCTATATATCATTATGCACACTTAGCTAACTTAGTTGAAAGTTTGCATTTGCATGCCAAATTCTGTTCGTAATTAATAATTAACTTTTTATTGGGTTCTAATGAACCTATCAATTCAACTTCTTGATTTTATGAGAAAAACACATACAGGATACAGTATGTTATAGAGAAAGAGGGTATGATGGTATATACTGAGAGAGAGAGAGAGAGACTGAGAGAGAGAGAGAGACTAAGAGAGAGAGAGAGATATATATATAGAGAGATTGAGAAAACAAGCTTGTTTCCAAGTTCTAAAACTTATTTATTAAAGAAGTGAGATACAATTTTGTTTAAATCAATACAAATTTGCCTAATTTCCTCAAATGTGGGATTGCTAATGGGGCTTTCACATATACACTCCGGGGCCCGTACGGCGAGTAAAAACAGACATTTTGGGAATTTTCGGCCGGTGTCCGGCCGGCTACCGTAAAGATCCTACGGGCGCCGGGACAGTTTTTGAAGCCGTACGGGAGCCGTGGTGCTGAGTCGGCTGCTCCCAATTCTCCCGGCGTTTTTATCTGACCGTTAGGCCGTAGAGAGCCCGTGAAGGGCCCGCAGGGCACCTTACGGGTCCCGTGCGGGCTCCGGACGGTGTCCGGACGGGCCCCTCACGATTTGTTGGGGTCAATTCTCATGAAAAATCTTTACGGGCACCTTGCGGTGCTCAAGGGTGCCGTACGTGTACCCTACGGATCCCTCACGGGCCCCTTAAGAGCCCCGGGTAATATGCACAACACCGGGCGTCTGCCGTCCGGGGGCAATTTGAAATGAATATTGCCCGTGCGGGCCCCTCATGGCGGCATCTCAAAATGTACAACGCAGCTTTAAATACAGGAGATGCGGATGTCAGAGGACACATAGTTCAGTGCACCGCACGGGACCCGGCCGGGCGCCTTGAGGACCCCGGCCGGCTCCCGACAGGGCACCTTGAGGACCCCGGCCGGGCCCCGGCAGCGCACCTTCCGGGAGCCACGGGTGCACCTGCTCATCGGACGGAGCACGTAAGCTAATGGAGCTCTCACACTCTGCCGTGTAGGCCTACCGTCCACCTGCCAGGCTATTAAAAAACAACAGTGTCCAGAACTTTGGGTTTTGAGCGAACTTGTCCCCGGCCGCAAACAAAAATTTCATAAAATTAATCTTTTCACCGTTTCGTTGCCATCTTCTGACCGTTCTCACCGGGCGCATACCGGGTGTTGAACGTGCTTCTACCGTCTTCACCGCCCAGATTGACTTTTGTTGAAAATTTTGGCCGTTTCCATACCGGGCCCATACCGGGTCTCGAACGTGTGCACCGGGTTTGTAGCAGCCACCTACCAGTCACTTAGCGTCCCCTCACCGCTCGGAGCGTCCTGTGAGCGAGTCCCCGGACTGCTGACGTCATGACACGACTGCCATAAATACCCCGATTTTTTGGCCCGTTCATCACCGTTCTGTAACGGGTTATGAGCGTGTTGTGAACGTGTTCATACAGTGTGACCGTTTTCATAACGTATTCATACCGTCCTCATACCGTTCAACACCGGCCTCTTGCCGCTTACTTGCGGCCGGTGCCAGCCGCCCAAAGTTTTGAACATGCCCAAAACTTTCGCCGGGTCCCACCGGGTGTAAATAAGCGCCAACGCCCTATTAACGTGTTGCCCGCTTTGATAACGAACCACCGTGTGCCCTCGCCGTTCTCCACCGTCCGCAGACATTTTCGCGCACGGTGGCACACGGTAGGCCTACACGGCAGAGTGTGAGAGTCACTTTACCGGCCGGCATCCTAACGGGCGCCTTGCATTCACTCGACCAATTTTCACCGGCCACCTCCCGGGCGCCGCAGAATATGTGACCACACATGCCGTAGAAAAGAAAATCGGAAGGGACCCGTACGGTCTCTAAATCCACGGCAAGCCGCCGGGTAGGGAAAATCGTACGGGGCCCGGTTTATATGTGACCTAGGCATAACCAAGGAAATTTTCACCCTCTTGTAATATATATGTTATGTCTTATTGAGTCAAAACAGAATCACTATATTTACAAATAATTGGAGAGTAACACAATACATGAAATAAGACAAATAAATATCAGAAAGTTAATCGTAAAATGATAATGAAACATAAATACAGCAGGAATGCAGGCAACCACAAAAGGTATTTTATTTCAAACCTCCATTTAACAAAAATGAGTTACCAGTTAGTATTATTCTTTGGCTTTACGGTATTCAAGATCTTTAGTTGAAGCAATATAAGCTTTAGAACCTTGAAAACTGGGGAATTCTTTTTGAAATTTGCACATATAAATATAATATTTAATCAGAAGAAACAAATATGTTAGATTTATCTTGGTCATGACCCCTATGTGTTTGTCATATAGTTATAGACATATATAATCAGAAGAATTGTATTTGACAATCGAGAGATTTGCCTTGATTTAATTGGTTTTAAATCAAGGGGGGCACATTCCCCTATCGACCCTCCAATGATCATTTACCCTTGGTATTTCTACCCGAAATTCCATTCAATCTGCCAATCGAGCTCTGATAGGTGCAAAGCGCATGCGTAAACGCCGCGCTACCACTGTGACCTCATGATGCTACGCTATGCATAGCTACGCTCTAGCTTTCACTGGGTAGAGATTTACTGCGCTCTGATTGGCTTAAAGTTTTCCTCGATGACGACACAATGATTGGTATGGGTGCGCGTTGAATGGTCTCTTTAGACAACAAACCGTTGCGCTTTGTGTTCAGTTTTGATCTAGCTTCCGAGTGCACATGTTGCTTCTTCTGAAGTGCTTTCGAAATTTTCTTCATTGAATCAGCGAATTCAATCACTTTCTTCAAGAGAGATTTCTCCCGAGATTTCTACTTTGTTTTCAGGTAATTCAGTCAAAATTCCCAATTTTCCACACACTAATGGATTGGAATAAACTGAATAGTAATATATAGTTACCATAAAATTCCAATTCTCATAAATTTTATATCATAGGTGTTGTATGTATTTTATCCAAAGGCCAATGTTACGCGAATTTAATGATATACCTTATTTAAGTTTAAATCCAGTATGACTGGTAGGCCTAAGCCAAATTAATAAAGATTATGTACGGATACAAAATCAAAGAAATATGGATTAAATAAATGTGATCGAATATTTGAGAACCGTTGCTTAAAAAAATAAAGATTCATTCCAGAACTGAATATTAATTTCTTCGTAGATAAATCGTAAAGTCTCTGACAATGGTAGACATCGGTATGTCAGCTCAGAGAAAGCGGAGGGCTCAGCGGATGGCAAATCGCCGTCAAAGACTAGCCCTGGGACCAGTGTCCGACCACGGGGATGAGATCCTTCAAGCCATTGAGATAGTCAAAGCCGTACTGGTCAAAGCTAAGCAAGAAGCCCAAGCTTACCCCGGCGGAGATTTACCCCAGGAGTCGAAAGACCAGCAAACCGACTCTTCTGCAATCTCAACGTTCATCCCAAAACAGAGGTGCAGCAAATATTTCTCTCTTTTTTTTCCCCCTTCTAAACATGTACGTATATTCGAAATTCAATTTGTTTATGATACATAAATGAATTACCGTCGAGTAGAAGTGTTGTAATTAAGAATAATGATGCCCACAATATTTGAAAGCCATCATGCATAATTATTGATGAGTAAAAAGATCTCAATACATTTTTACATGAAAAGAATTCGATGATCATGCACTTAAGGATCTTCAAGTGCCTTAGTACCCACCCCATACTTATATTCATTTTAAAAGAGAAACCTTTTGATTTTGGTGGCATTTATTTATAACCTTTTAGTTTAAAATTTCGTGTCTCTTTTTTCAAAACAGTTATACTCTTGAGCCAGAGATATCGGCCCATCAGAACAAGAGGGTTGATGAAGAGGTCATCCACATGCTGCAACCTAAGGTCTCATGTCAGACTCTCATACTCGATGACCTCGTGACCTTTGACATGGGATGGACTGTAAAGGTATGAAAGTCAAAGTTCCGTTCTTGTAATAGAAAAGTTGCATCATGATCCATGATGGCCTAAAGGGAGAGAGAGAGAGAGAGAGAGAAAGAGAAAGAGGGAGAAAAAAGGAAGAAGCTTGTTTCCAAGTTCTAAAACTTATTTATTAATGAGGTGAGATACAATTTTGTTTAAATCAATACAAATTGCCTAATTTCCTCAAATGTGGGAATGCTATCCGAGGGATTTTCACCCCCTTGTAATATAAATTTTATTTCTTATTAAGTCAAAACAGATCACTATATTAACAACATAATTGGAGAGTAATAAGTCAAATAAATATCAGAACGTTAATCGTAAAATGATAATGAAACATAAATACAGCAGGAATGCAGGCAGCCACAAAAGGTATTTTATTTCAAACCTCTATTTAACAAAAATGAGTTACCAGTTAGTATTCTTCTTTGGCTTTACGGTATTCAAGATCTTTAGTTGAAGCATTTTTAAGCTTTAGAACCTTGAAAACTGGGGAATTCTTTTTGAAATTTGCACATATAAATATAATATTTAATCAGAAGAAACAAATATGTTAGATTATCTAGGTCATGATCCCTATGTGTTTGTCATATAGTTATATACATATATAATCAGAAGAATTGTATTCGACAATCGAGAGATTTGCCTTGATTTAATTGGTTTTAAATCAAGGGGGGCACATTCCCCTATCGACCCTCCAATAATCATTTACCCTTGGTATTTCTACCCGAAATTCCATTCAATCTGCCAATCGAGCTCTGATTGGTGCAAAGTGCATGCGTAAAAGTCTCGCTACCACTGTGACCTCATGATGCTACGCTAGGCATATCCACGCTCTAGCTTTCACTGGGTAGAGATTTACTGCGCTCTGATTGGCTTAAAGTTTTCCTCGATGACGACACAATGGTTGGTATGGGTGCGCGTTGAATGGTCTCTTTAGACAACAAACCGTTGCGCTTTGTGTTCAGTTTTGATCTAGCTTCCGAGTGCACATGTTGCTTCTTCTGAAGTGCTTTCGAAATTTTCTTCATTGAATCAGCGAATTCAATCACTTTCTTGGATCTTGGATTTATTTTCCTCCTAAATACTCCGAAGAAGAGTTTTGACTGGAGGTGGTGGAGGGTGGACGATTACATTTTGGAAAAAAGTTCTTTAGTAACTGCATTTTTAAATGAGAGCGGGGAGGTTTGGTCGATGGTTGCTTGTTGTAGGTTATAACCAAACTTTCTTCAAGAGAGATTTCTCCCGAGATTTCTACTTTGTTTTCAGGTAATTCAGTCAAAATTCCCAATTTTCCACACACTAATGGATTGGAATAAACTGAATAGTAATATATAGTTACCATAAAATTCCAATTCTCATAAATTTTATATCATAGGTGTTGTATGTATTTTATCCAAAGGCCAATGTTACGCGAATTTAATGATATACCTTATTTAAGTTTAAATCCAGTATGACTGGTAGGCCTAAGCCAAATTAATAAAGATTATGTACGGATACAAAATCAAAGAAATATGGATTAAATAAATGTGATCGAATATTTGAGAACCGTTGCTTAAAAAAATAAAGATTCATTCCAGAACTGAATATTAATTTCTTCGTAGATAAATCGTAAAGTCTCTGACAATGGTAGACATCGGTATGTCAGCTCAGAGAAAGCGGAGGGCTCAGCGGATGGCAAATCGCCGTCAAAGACTAGCCCTGGGACCAGTGTCCGACCACGGGGATGAGATCCTTCAAGCCATTGAGATAGTCAAAGCCGTACTGGTCAAAGCTAAGCAAGAAGCCCAAGCTTACCCCGGCGGAGATTTCCCCCAGGAGTCGAAAGACCAGCAAACCGACTCTTCTGCAATCTCAACGTTCATCCCAAAACAGAGGTGCAGCAAATATTTCTCTCTTTTTTTTCCCCCTTCTAAACATGTACGTAAATTCGAAATTCAATTTGTTTATGATACATAAATGAATTACCGTCGAGTAGAAGTGTTGTAATTAAGAATAATGATGCCCACAATATTTGAAAGCCATCATGCATAATTATTGATGAGTAAAAAGATCTCAATACATTTTTACATGAAAAGAATTCGATGATCATGCACTTAAGGATCTTCAAGTGCCTTAGTATCCACCCCATACTTATATTCATTTTAAAAGAGAAACCTTTTGATTTTGGTGGCATTTATTTATAACCTTTTAGTTTAAAATTTCGTGTCTCTTTTTTCAAAACAGTTATACTCTTGAGCCAGAGATATCGGCCCATCAGAACAAGAGGGTTGATGAAGAGGTCATCCACATGCTGCAACCTAAGGTCTCATGTCAGACTCTCATACTCGATGACCTCGTGACCTTTGACATGGGATGGACTGTAAAGGTATGAAAGTCAAAGTTCCGTTCTTGTAATAGAAAAGTTGCATCATGATCCATGATGGCCTAAAGGGAGAGAGAGAGAGAGAGAGAGAGGGGGGGGGGAGATTTTTTTTAGCAAGAACCGATATACCACTGAAACATTGGAGGGACTTAGTCAGTTTTTAAGTCCTCATTAGAAGAATCCCTCAGAAGTTATAAAGCGTAAGCTAAAAGATTTTGGGAAACAATATTTCATCCCTTCTCAGCGATGTTGGAATATTGATGGAACTTACTGCTGTCTTATACTTGATCATAATAAATTTGCTTTAAATTTGAATATACCTGTTTTCTTCTCACAGAGCATCATTACGCTCAAAGAAATTGGAAGGGGCAGCTATGGTCGGGTTGTGATAGCACGTCATCGTTCCACAGGCGTTCCTCTTGCCATCAAAGAGCCGTCATGGTCAGACGACTTCGCCTCGCCTGGTGAAATGGTTGAAGAACTCAAGGCAACCAGGACCAGAGCAACAAAGGAGGCAATGATCCAACAGTTGATGTCAGGCAGCCCTTACTTTCCCAAGTTCTGGGGTACCCTTGATCTCGGTAACGAACTCTGCCAGGCCGTCGAGTTCGTGGGGTGTAAGAAGACGGGTACCGGCTATCCTCTCCACGAACCGCCATCGCTGTCGATGTGCAACGTTGTCAAGATCGCAGAGGACATCGTAAAGGGCATGATGGAGTTCCATGATCACGGACTTCTCCATAATGACCTCAAGAATGACAATGTGCTCCTGGAAAAACGCGGCAAGCGATACAACGCCGTCATCATCGACTTCGGTATGTCAAGTACGATCACCGCCCCAGCGAAAATGGTCCGAGTTCCCAAAGAACTCAAAATGGCGTATGTACATGGAGGAGAGGCAGACTATATAGCACCTGAGGTTGTTTTGGATGAGCAGCCAACATCTATCGCTTCAGATGTGTTTTCAGTCGGCCGTGTCCTCTCCGATATGGGAGAGATATTTGGAGGTAAAAACGAATTTCATACTTGGTGTAAATTCGTAATTATAGTTATCTTTTTTCATAAAAAGAGATAGGTTTACAAAAAAAATTAATATGCATTATTCTAATCCTTTGTAAGAAAGCTACTCAGTCTGATTAAATTTCCTCACACTTCTTTTTCTATAAAATTTCACGGTGGCGCTGTATCGTATAGGGGCTGCAAGCACATCCAGCTTTGATGTTTATATCTAAATTATGTTAATGATTATGCAGTATATGAAGTATAGAAACAGTGGCAAAATATATTGTAAAGCCTCTTTTCTTTTCTATTTTCTATCTCTTTCTTTCTGCAGGTCACCGTTCTCCCGCGGTTCGAGAACTGTCCAAGCTAGGAGCTCAGTGCATGGCTGATAACCCTGACCATCGCCCTAGCCTCGAAACCATCCAAAGTCAAATCACCAGACTCCATCGGCCTAGTAGATGGAGGCGTGTCAGGCGATGGGTTGCTAAGAAACTGCATCTACGTCGAAAGTAATCTGGAAATAAAAACATTTCGGAAAAATAATTTATTGTAGCTTTCATTGAAATAAACCATGTCATTAAACAACAAATATTTGTGTGTGCATTTGTTTTTCAAAGATACTTGTCCTGATGAACGATACAAAGGCAGACAAAAGAGAGATAGCGTAAAGGCGGAAAGAGAGACTTGGAGAGAGAGATAGAGAGTGAAAATCGATATATACAGAGAGAGAGAGAGAGAGAGAGAGAGAGAGAGAGAGAGAGAGAGAGAGAGAGAAAGTGTGACGGTAGGAGTTAGAGAAGAGAAAGAGACTGAGAGAGAGAGAGAGAATGATAGAGAGGATGGGAAAGGGTTGTTAAGTGATATGCATGCTATTAACATTATGAAATGAAAATTGTTAGTTACCAATAGAACACTAAATCGCTTCAATAAAATACTTTGATTGAGTGAAATATTTGGCACAAACTTGCCACTCTAAAAAAATTTCTGTGACGGCCCAGCGATCGAGTAGGCTGTAAACTTTAGTCATATGAAATGTCTTTTAGTGAACTAATATAATTCTCTGTACTTTTTGGTGGATAAATTTAAATTATTCCTCCTAAAATTAGCGTAGGAATGAATTTCTATAAAGTCATGCATAATAGCATTGAAGTGCTATTGCAATAATGGGATAGGGTAAAGTGGCGCCACAGAATGGTGAACTGCAAATGCGAGCTATGAAAATGATGAAAAACCAGCGGCTCATTTTCGTTCATCCAATGTTGCCAAACAATATACTGTATATATGTAAATCTAAATATATAATATGTTAGTTTTCTATACATTTGTTTTTATTTGTAAAAAATAATTATCGTGATATCAAAATTAAAAATTAAATTTATTGTTAAAAACATGTTCAAAATTGATATTTTATGTCGACTTTTAATTAAATTGAGTGAAAAGCCTGAATTTGCGTTGCTGAAAAAGAAATTAATTTGTGTACCGTTGGCAAGCCAAGAGCCTATATCTGATACTATTTTGACTGAAAAGAAGGTTCAATCTTGTGTTTCAGGGAAAGGGATGAAATGGTGAAGCAGGGAATCAAGATTTTCTGCCGAGTAAAGCCAACCAAGGCCAAAACTGGGGTAAGAATCGTACTAAAATTGTTGATCTTAATTTTTGAGCGTCGCGTTCGACGACGATGGTAGGGCTTTTCTTGACCCTAGCTAGGCCACTGGGCCTGGCGTATTTTTAAAGCCGAGCCCGTAGATCCACAAAAGTACTGCGGGCGTAACTGTACGTCGCACCGCGCTGAAAAAAAATTAAGGTCAGAAGGGAACTGGGATTTGGCTGTCCAGTCTGGAATTGTCAGATTATTGTATCTATTTTAGTAACACAAACTTTTAATTTTAGGTCAGTAGAACTAGAACTTAGAAGAAGATGTCAATGACAATGCAATGACAAAGAATTGTTGTGTTTGATGAATGATGGATGGAATGAACCTAAAATTAGTAGATCTAAAAGTAAAACAAGAATTGTGTCCGTGACTGTGGGGCTGGGAAGTCATTTTATATGAGTGGTTGTTTAGTTGACAATAAATCAAAGAATGAACTTTAGATGCTTCGTAATTCAATTGCTTTAGCCTAGACTAGAGCAGACCGAATGATTATAACGGAAAAACTGCATGTCATTACGAACTCGTCGCTCGTGAACAGTTTTTCCGTTATAATCATTTTGGCTTCGGCGTAGACTAGAAGGGATGAGATTTAGATGACGTCATGCGCAGCGAGAGTTTAAACTCCCGCTGCAAGATTTTTATCATGGATGTCGATTTTGACTCATAATTTCCTAAAAATGGACCATTAAACGGATTATTTCAGTCAAGTTGGTAAGTGGAACCGAAGTAGTTAAGCCTTAGCCTAATTTACAATATAAAATGCAGCGGATATGCATCCTGTGAAAAGAGTAATTCGGGGATAAGATTTGCAAGTTTGATGCACTGATTTGCCCACATAACCTACACATTTGGCGGTATAGTCTGTTTCCGTCTCTAAAGAGAGAGCCGACCCTACCCCAATAAGAGGCTAACAAACGAAAGAGACGGAAAATTCGGTCTAAGACTAGAGTAGTGGAGATTTGTTCAAAGTGATCATTAGTGTAAAAAGTCGGGCACAGGACGCAGGTTGTTTGCAAATATAAATTTAGTAAACTCTGTGTGAGCGCCAAAGTATACTAAACTAATCGCTTATTATCGTAAAGTAAGTTAAAGTATCATATTGGCAATGCCTGTATTTGCATTTCAGGCAGAACCAACATGGAGAAATCACACGTTAGCTCATTTATCACAAAGTGCTATCGCTTCGGTATCAAAGTCTCATATTTTTGGCTAAATTCATGACCGATTTCAAAGTGCTTTGTATGAGAAGAAAGAAGATTCCACTTGACTCCAAAGCGAGTGTGCAACATTCTCGCGGGGAGGGTCAATTACAAAAGCATTTAAGGTTTTGTTTAGGGCCTATACCTCCTTCATGCAGAGCAATGGGTGCCAAGTATGGCTAGGTGATATCAATATCATATTTCATATTATCACCTAGCCCTTATGGCTAGTCCTTGCACAGTTGAGGATAACTGTGTCTACAGTCTGTGACTAAGTGGGTTCCGAGTAGACCTAGGCTATATGATAATTTTCCAATATTTTTTTTCTACTCGATTTTAAATTCATCTTAAAATATATTTCGCTTATATGGCTGTTGCATTCTTAACAAAATTTAGACTAAATATAAATTGTGCATGGAATTCAAATCACATCTTACAAACCCATTTATAACAGCCATTGACCGAAATCTACCTTGGTTTTTCTCCAGCTCTATGAGGTTGATGAAGATGACAACGAGGAGCCAACGAGGCTCTCATTTGTGGTTCCCAGAGACCAGGCTTCGGGATTCATCAACAATAAGAAAGAGGAGTATGCTTTCCGTTTTGACAAGGTCTTTGAGCAGAAGACTAAACAGGATGAGATCTTTGAATATGTAGCGAGGGATGTCGTGGACAAGTGAGTCATTCTTGGTTTTTAGCTTAAGTACCGTAAACTACCGACTCTAATTCTTGCACTTGTTTGCAAATTTGTAAGTGGTTCAAGTTCGTGAGGGTTTTATGCCATGAAAAATTTGATGATAACTGACGCAGCACTGAATATTGTGATTCACGAAGGTTTCATGTCGCGAAAGTTTCTGGTTTGACAATAATTACATGTAGTACATTGTACTTTTATAGAATCCAAGTCTGAAATATAGAGACTACTTCCGTATTTTAAGAAGACCATTTTCAAGTTTCCCTTTGTAGTGGTCTTTTTGTAAAATTTTGACTTGATATAGTTTTGAAGTGTGGAGCTATGATGTGTAGGGGGAAACAAAAAAGAAGGATGAAAGGGTTCTTTTTGTGTAAATTATTATATGTACCTTCATTTACTCTATTAAATACTTTTGGTAAAAGTTTCATAGAATTTAAGTTTACTTTTGAGAAAGGCACCTATTACTTTATAAAGTGAATATTTGTATAATCAATTACCTTACTTTTTATTCTTTCATTAACAAACCTAAACTTGTTTTGTTTTCATTGTTATATTCTAAACAGTGCACTTATGGGATACAATGGAACAATATTTGCATATGGTCAAGTATGTACAACTGCAAAAGTCCTATTCATTTTTTTCCTCTGCTTTGACTATTCCAATAAAATTACATGTATTTATAAAGATAATGATGTCCTCACATTTTTCTCTGATTGTTTTTGGAATTGCCAACACAGTACTATTAACAGTTTCCATGCTTGCTGGCTATTTGGCAATTCTTGTTGCTAAACAGAAGATGTAATTTATTAGAAGAAAATCATGAATTAAAAAGAACAGAATTTAGATAGTTGCTTGCCCCTTATTATATGAATCTTTTCACTTACAGATAAAATATCTGTTCTGTGCTTCTGTAGGAGAAAAAAAATTGTCATTTTTCTGTTGTTGCTCCTCATGTTGGGCGAATGTAGTACCAGTATTGGCTGTTTTTCAAAAAAAATAATTAAAATCAGTGATTTCATTTAGACTGTGTGCTGTAATAGTATATGGAAAATTAGTTTATTTCTGAACTTATAATAACTTATCCCCATCCTAATCAATTTGTAGACTGGGAGCGGCAAAACATTTACCATAACTGGAGGTGCAGAGCGCTTTGTTGACAGAGGTATTATACCTCGTACACTCTCCTACCTGTATGAGCAGTATGCAAAGGTAACTCACAATTTAATGTTTAATTATTTTTGTTAAAGCATAAAAAAAAGACTTTTCACATTTCAGTGCAGAGTATGCATGTATTTTAGATAGTCTTTGTTTATAGGCCTATTAACATAAATCTTATCCATGTTATACAAATAAACTGCCATTTGAAAATCTATTAAGGATATTGTTTGAAAATATAATTGCTATGTAGTTCATTGTTGTTGATAATATGAAGATCAATGTTTAATTTGAGATATAAACTTGATGTATACACCTGTAGGTTAGTTTCTTATCCACATCTTATATTCAGTGTAAATGTCCTTATTTGTGAATTATATTTACATGCTACTGTTTTTTTATATTTTTTACATTTACAATGAAAGAGCTCCGAGATCCAATTTCATGCCTTAACATATCAAATGATAGAAGTAAATACAATTACAAATATATTTAAAACCCAATACAATGAAAGCCTCTATTATCCCTGTTTTTTGTCCTATAGAATCCTGAATATGTTTACACAACACATATATCATACTTGGAGCTGTACAATGAGAGTGGCTATGACCTTCTAGATCCCAAGCATGAAGCAGCAAAGCTGGAAGATCTACCGTAAGTAACACCTAGTTTCATCCAGTGAGTAACTTCTTATCAAGAAAAAAAACAAAAAAACAAGGTCAAAAGCAGAGTGCTTGTAATTGCCACGTTATTTATTTCTAATTGAAAATTTCAAATGATGACAGCTATGTTATTATCACCATCATGATCATCATCATCATCATTTTAATTATTAATTTCCAATCGACAAATCATTCTTCATGTATTCTTATGATCTAGGAAGGTGACGCTGATGGAGGGCAGAGATGGCAACACCCAGATGAAGAACATCAGCATCATCATCATCTTCAATACTATTGTTGTTTTTACTGTCATTCCATTGATGCTGTTGTTATTGTCAGTATCTTGATTATCATTGTTATCATTTTTCTTATTAAAGTCCAATCAACAATTCATTCTTTGTGTATTCCTACATTTTAGGAAGGTGACGCTGATGGAGGACAGCGATGGCAACACCCAGATGAAGAACATCATGACACACCAGGCATCCAACGAAGAGGAAGCCCTCAACTGGCTCTTCCTAGGAGATACAAACAGGATGATCGCAGAGGTGAGTCCAGTTGCCGATTTGATAACTGTGTCTTTTCCCTGGGCTTTATTTTTTCATAAACTTTTGGTTTTACATGTAGGTCATGTTTATGAAGACAATGAAGTACTTGATGATGGTTTTATTTCTTGATTTCTTGATTTGTTTTATTCAAACAAGGTAGCTCTCTCAGTATTAGTGTTCTCCTGAGAGGACCTGTACAAAGTTAATATTATAAATACAGAAGAAATTTAACAAAGTGAAAACACATACATTGTTGTTATTTCAGACCATGATATAAACATGAAGAAAAAAAATTGTCCAGCTCATACAACATAATACCAAATGTTCTTTTCTCTGCTATAATAATTTTGGTGAAACTATGTGGTAGCCTTCAGTATATAGCCTGATGATTTCTTCGTTTGTGAGAGTATTTTCAATTTATTTTAACTCCTTATTAAGATGATCTTACTTAAAATTAAGTCATCAATTAGGTAATCCCCTCCCCCCCCCCCCCCCCCACCTCATTGATTTGATTTTCATAAGTAATGGAATTTGACTGGGTATAAAATGCCACAATTTATTGTACATTGTACAATATCATCATTTTTGTTGTTGTTGCACTGTACACTATCTTTTCATTGTGATGCTAGCTAATACAAGGTAGTCATGAACAAAATGTGCAAATATTAATTTAAGCATTGTATCCATTCGGTCATTGTACTTCGATCCTCCATCTCAACTGGCTACCAATACCTCAACAAGTACAATTCAAACTTCTCCTCCTTGCCTTTAAAATCCATAATGGTCACTGCCTAACTTATCTTTCAAACTTATAACATTTAAGGAACCCTCTAATAAGGTTTAATATTCATACAAAAATATGGAATCTTAATTGTGCAGACATAACTCATTTTTGACATGATTAAAACTGTTTCGCACCAAAAATATTGGAGGTTATTCGAACATTTAAATCATTAAATATCTGTGGTATAAAAATACCTGCATCTTTGTGTGTATATGCAAAACAACATCCATTACAACTTCTTAATGACTCTCAACAGACTCCAATGAATCAAGCCTCGACCAGATCTCACTGTATCTTCACCATACACGTGTCTGTACGCGAAGCAGGTTCGGCCACCCTTCGGAGGGCTAAGGTACATCTTGTTGACTTGGCAGGGTGAGTACACATAACAGGTTGTATTGTCATAAGCTGGATTCTTACATGAAAAGGGTGAAATTTGAATGAAACTAGCCTGTTGTCTCGTTCGTGTGTCATGTTGTCTGTTGAAAATCTGCACTTCTTTTAACGTTTTGTAGATGAGAAAATATTGTCAGATACCAGAAGCTTTTTTAACCTTTTGAACAGCATTGACATGCTATTTTGGAAATGTTTTTGAGTACCGGTATTTAATGCTATTAAATGACAATTTACTTCATACATGCATAATACCGGTACTAAATTAATGTTCATTAGATCTAAACGGTATAATGTTACAAATTATGATTTAGAGCATACTAGTATCTCCCTTTGTACTCTTCATAAATATATGTTTGTGACTTTAGTATGGTACATTTTGGATAACATATTCTCTTCTTATCATTGCAGATCAGAGAGAGTTGCAAAGACAGGAGTCGGAGGAAATCTTTTGAAGGAAGCCAAATATATCAATTTGTCCCTCCACTTTCTAGAACAGGTAAGGATTATTTTGAGAAGTTTTCAAATTTCCCATGAATGTCTAGTGACATTGAACAAAAGGGAAAACTTATTCCTCTGTCTAAAATGTTTTGTGAACCTCGACTTTAGACTGACCTTAAACCCAGTGGCAGGTTTAAATTGTAGTATAATGCCAGGAAGTTTTTTGGGGAAATTTTTCCATCATCGTTTCCTTGCCTTGAAAATATAAAGTAACATTCAAAGCTTTAAATTAGTATTTGAATTTGAATTCAAATTTGAATCTTTGATGTCCAGGTGATTGTGGCCTTGTCGGAAAAGTCCCGTACACACATTCCCTATCGTAACTCCATGATGACCGCTGTACTGAGGGACAGTCTGGGAGGTAACTGCATGACGACCATGATAGCGACCTGCTCTGTGGAGAAGAAGAACATTGATGTGAGTATGAACACTGCCTATCTCAGTTAACCCTTTGTCTCTGGGAACCGGACGGCTCCTGTATTAGGTCTATGGAAATGAGAGAATCCAGAATTCAATGGGTTAAGAGTCATTGTCTGAGAAGTAAGACAGTAACCCGGCATACTGATGAATATCAATACTGTTAATTTCATTTCTTATCAATTTCTTATCACTTGAGAACAAATTTGCAATCAAAGAAGAAGAGGTATTTACTAAAAATGAATATTAGAAGATTAAGAGATCGTTTTTTGGTGAAATTCCCAATGTAACTGACTCTCTTTTGAGCCCCATAAGAAAACTTGTATGATTAGTGAAGAGAATAAGTCACTATTACTTAGAGGTATCCCTATCATGCAAACCTCAATAAATAAAGACCTGCCCTTAGAAGCTACAAGTCAAAAATGAAGTTTTAATCTGTAGAGATTGTTATTTTTAGAACAATATGGTGTTGATGAACACTTCAGCTAATATAATTTGGTTTCCTCAATCGTTTTTCTGTCCAGGAATCGATATCGACATGTCGCTTTGCTCAGCGTGTAGCCTTGATCAAGAATGATGCTGTTCTAAATGAGGAGCTTGATCCAAAATTGGTGAGTAGAGGATATATCATTGCATTGTTAGCAGGAATGGTAACACCAAGGGTATAAATCTGTGCTTTCTTTGATCTCATTGTCTTTGGTACTGTGCCCACCGTTCATGATCCATTTGTTGCTGCTCATTTCAGATGATAGCCAAATTGAAAATGGAGATCTCGGAACTAAAGAACCAGTTAGCCATGACATCAGGAGAGCAGTCAACCGACGAACTCACACAAGAAGAGATTGACAGGTACATTCTATTAGCAATCTAATAGAGCCAAAGTCACAGCATGCTAGACCACTAATAACTTTTTTCATCCTATGTATGTAATTCACTTACTTTTAGAAGAAAAAACAAATAGATCAGGTGAAAGTAATCTTAATCCATTGACTACCGAATTTTCTCATTCCCATAGGCTTTTATACTGGAGCCACCCTGCTCCCATAGGCAATGGGTTATTCTAGCCTGGTCAAAAATCTGGCACATAATTTCACATGATGGGTAATTGGGGGGGGAGAGGGGGGGGGGGGGTAATTTTCCAGGGGGTAGAGTTTCTAGAGAGCTATTCTTACATCACTCAGTGGGTATACATGGTGGCAAAAAAAAGCCTTCTGCTATTTCTTTACATGCAAAGTTTGCTACAGTGGATATTTTTTTTAAAGACAGTTAACAGTGTCATGCCTAAAAAGTGCTCAATATGCGGAACAAGCAAATATGAGAAAAAAATCAGAAAATGTTTCCTGATTAAATTTGTATGTCTCACTGTCAAATCGCCATGACTTTGGGTGCACCATATTTCCTTTTGTAGTCTACGAGCTTGCCCTCTGAGAATGATAAAAAGATGGTTTGTACAGTTGAACCATGATATATAATTGTTCCATTAACCATTTAATTACAGACTACATGAGAGAGTGGCTGCATACGTAGAGGATACTGACCCCGAGTGTCGGCTCAATGTCGGAGCTGACATGAGGAAGATCAATGAATGCTTCAGGATATTAAAGGTATAATTAAGATTTTTAAAATCATTTTTGAGTTCTTTCTTGGAGACTGAACCTTGCATATTTATTTAGAGAAGCCAACATATCTAAAATTTCATGGAAGCTTGCTAAAATAAAACAAAATTGGAAATATCAGGTTTGTGACGACTGACGATAATATTTTGAGGGTTGCAATGACTGTTTTCATGACTGTATGTCAGTGATGTCATGGCTGTTGTGAAGAATGATAATCTTACCCATTTTATTCTAAACTATTTGTCCTATTTTCTAAGAATCTTTTTAACTTCTTTGTTATCAAGACTATTGTTATTTTTACCACTAACAACGACATACCTATCATTGTGGATCATGCATTTGTATGTATTTTCTCAATAAGAGAGAGATTCAGGAAGAGGCATTATATGATTAAAATTTGTTGTTGTTGTTGTAATGACAACGAACGAAACTCATATTTGAGTTACAGAATTTGTGGCAAATCATGAAACTTGCACTGGTGTGCTGTAAAACAAAATGATACCGATGAAGCTAATATTAAATATTATCTGTCTGTCAAAGTAATTTGTATTATTTACTTACCAAATAATAAATCGTTGAAAGCCCATCTGAACTAGTTTGGCCAGGAAGGATTAGACCTCCCTGCAAGGTCACTGATAGGTGGTTATCTCATCAAATCAACTCTCAATTAACATAAGAAAAAGAGGATCATGGGGACCAATGGTTACCGATTAGGTATTGTTTGCTATATAGAGGGTGCAAGTAGCTTTAATAAATTAATGTTAATACATTTGTGCATTCCTTGTTTCTGCAGCGATATTCCCAAGGTAAGACCCTCTCCTCCTCCTCGGAGCCCTCGCCTCCGAAGCATCAAGAGGAGAGGTCTTCCAGACCCGACGACACCCCGCCCCCGAGCCACACCCCAGATACCAGCTACATGGCCGGGGCGGAGGTCAAGAAACTCCAGAGCATGGTGCAACAGAGAGATAACGAGATCAGTATCCTTTTAGAAAGACAGAACGTCTGAGCAATAGAGTACAGTGAAACCTGTATATAAAGAACGCTCTAGGGAAACATGAAACCGGTCTTTATAGGCAGGTGGTCTTTATGTAAAGGTTCCTTTGGTACAGGTTTCAATAAGAAACCATATTCAAGGGAAACCAAAAATGTGGTCTTTCTATACAGGTGGACATTAAAGCAGGTTTGACTGTAGTTGAGTGGTCTCTTCATTCTTTGCTTGGGGAGGGGGAATGAAAAGTATCTGTGTCTGAAAACTCGGAATCATCATCAGCAGGATCACAAAAGGTCAGTCATGACTCATAGGAACGCAAAGATGTTTGATTAAAGCCATTAGAATATTAAAGTTCTCAACAAGTTCTATCCTAAATAGAAACTCACCACAAGTACTGAGCATAATCTTTAATTACCGGTCAAGTACAGTTCCTTGACCAAGTATTCCACCAGACATCCTTGTAAACATGCTGAAGAAAGAGAAGAAGAGAGCTCTGGATGCCATCAAACAGGCGTCAGTGGGAGGAGGCGGAGCCAACACAGATACCAGGCACCATCCAACCAATAGCAGGTCAGCATCGGAGGAAGACACGCCCCACAGCAGACATCACACCACCGGTGGCAGCCAATCACAGAGCAGCTATGGGAGTAGGATGGGCCACTCAGAGGAAGAGGAGGGGGAGAGTAGTCTCTCGCACAGACCAAAGAGTTCAAGAAGAATTTTAGGTGAGAAACACCCCCTGTACATGTAATATACTGTTTTTATAAGATGGGTAGAAGAATCCCTGCAATCTGATTAGTCAATTACTGTGTAGATTTTTTTACTGGATCACCGATATCCCTTTTTAAATTTGTTAAATATACAGTTTCATGTGAAGGTAAGCCATTACTAATGTTTCCATCCATTGCAATTCTTCTTTTAAATTTCATGATAAGTTTCATGAAATCATGCTTTCCGGTAATCACCGGATGCATGGCTATGGCAAAATTAGACGTCCGGTAAGAATGGAATTGTGTTTTCATTATGACTCTAATATCCTACAACATATAATGTAGGAATTCTGTTAATGTTGTGAAAACAGCTTTTGGTAGGCCAGCTAAATGTGAGATTCTATTGGAGCATTTAGAGCACTAGAACTGTAAATACTTTGTGGATAATCAACACCTAACAGAGAAGCCAATATTGGTATTATTCATACAGTGTGCGGCTGATAATTAGAACAGAAATATGATGCTTCTACTTTATTTGAGTTGTAGCTGTACAGCTAACCCCCACCCACTATTAAAATGATAAAATAAACTTATCCCATCTCTCACTTACCATTTCTGCGCTCTATAAATGTATTATTATTATTATTATTATTATTACCAAGGGGACATGACCGTTGGCAGACAAGAAGCCTTTGAGATCTTCCGTCGGGACTATGAACACAACGTCGCCATCGAGGATAACAAACACCAGCTCAAAGAGAGATATGGAGCGGCCAAGACCTATGGACAGCAGGTCAACGATTGCAGACAAAATATCAGTGAGTTCAGATCACGATGCATCAAGTAAATGACAGAAAAACACAATTTCCTAGGAGGTCCTCGTACATTATAGTCAAAATAACATTCTCCTAGTATGTACACCCTTTATAAAGTCTATTGAGCATAAAATAAGGGAAATATTAACAAAGTGCATACAGCAACAAACAAAATCCTTCAGTGACCCTCCTTAAAAGATAGGGGATTTTAGTATAGAACATAAATTAAGTCTCAAAAACCTTATCACAAATTATTATCATCTTTCCCTCTTTTTCGTACAGATAAAGTGAAGCGTCAGTTTGAGCATCGTAGAATGCAGCTTGCCATGGCGGGTGACATAGTCGCTGAAGAGGAGGACGAAGTCGAGGCCAACCTTAGAATGCACTTGGAAGACGAGAAAGCAAGGTGACATTTTTTTCCTGTTCTGTATTTGCTGAGCTAGTTCTCCTTGGCTCTTTCTTATAAAAAGTTCCTACTGATCCAATTAATCGCAAGTTTGCAGTCCCCTATCTCCTACGTACATAGTTGCGATTGATATCAACTCATTCTAAGACTAGCCCTGGTTATACCATACTTTGCATTATGTTGAGTAATAGTGTGTAGATATATATCCCTTTAGATCGGCTTGCATGGTGATGTAGATATACAGTAGGCTTGCGGTTGCACCATGTGAGAGAAGGGGAGGATTGTGTAGTCCTGAAAAGACTGTTAGTGTACCGTATTTGCCGGCGTAAAGGCCGCAGTATTTTTGGAAGAGAAAATATCAAAAAGTCGGGGTGCGGCGTATACGCCGAAACAGTAAAAATCGCAAGTCAAAACAGCACGTCCATTATTTGTAGGCAACTTTATACAAAAAAATATATTAACAAAATTGACTTGAAAACACATCGGACAAGATCTAGTCTGAACCACGTCAGCAGCAAATTTGAAGAAGTTATCTTTTTAATCGTTGTGCAACCAAAGAAATAAGAAGAAAACTGACCAGAAACTCGTACTAAAAATCGTACTTGTAAAAATGTCCTTGGCTTAGACAGCGCATGGCCCGGTAACCAAAATCATACCTCGCTCACACACTCTGTGGTGGGGAGCTACCGGGCTGGAAGTTGCAACAAATCCAACGCAGCTCGGAGATTCATAGCGCGCAATCGTCGGTGTTCTTAACTTTTCAGTAAGATAATTCTAAATTATAATTGAGACTATCTAATTAATTAAAGCGACAAACTAACCTCGGTAGATCTCTAATAACAATACAAAAGCTTGTTTATTTTCTCCATTTGGCGGTACGATAGGGGTAAGACCGGATAACATTATGGCCACAGCTTGGTTATGGCAGGCCATTCATGTTTCTGTATGCATGCAGACATGCCAACCGTTCCGATTTTAACGGAACTGTTCCGTTTTTGAAGTTTTTATAGCCCTAAAAAACGGAACGTTCCGATTTTGGGGAATTTGGCTTTCCTGCAGCGCGCACGCATGTACATTGCACACAATACAGGGGATGTACAACCCTGTACACCACTAAAAGACGAGCGCATTTCCCCAGGCTATGCATACACACGCTGATGACATATCAGTGCAATGCACTACACACACAGTGTCAGTACAAGAAAGTCCCGATCTTACTTCCAAAATCCATTCCAAAAGCCAAATTTTGCTGTCAAAAATGCGGAATCAGGGCCATATTTCCAAAGCTCACGGGGGTTTGGCCCAGTTTTAAGAAACAGCTTCACCCAAAAAGCGCTAAAAATCAAGAAATCAGCGATTTTGTTACCATTTTTTCCGCCTATCGCAAGCCCTTCGATTGTGATGGTAATCATGGTATCTTCAAAAAGCCAAATGAAAAACGAACACCGGACCTGCTGATGCATTGACTTTATGTACAAAGTTGATTGCAATTCTAGACTTGCCTTGATTCGACCGCAATGAAGCACCAATGGGTGCCCCAACTTCGGCATAGAACATCATCGTGTGTTGCGCCGCAATTCAGCGGCCCTCGTACTCATTGACTTAAATTCTTATAGTTTTAAATAATGGATTTTTCTGATAAAGTAGGTAAATATATTTAACAAATCATATTTTTCATATTTTTTTTTTTTTTTTTTTTTTTTTTTTTTTTTTTCCAAGTGACAGGTCGGCAGCTCTCAATGATAGAAAGCGTTTTTATTCAAAAAAACATGATTGCAGTAGCATTTTATAGGGAAAAAACGTAAAACAGGCAAAATATGTTTTTTCACCTAAAAATATGGTTTTTCAAGCTGAATAATATGTTTTTTGAAAGTGACAGGTTGGCAGCTCTGCATTATTGCCAGTCTCATTTTATGCATAGATCTATGTCATGTATAATTATTTAAAAAGTAACTAGACTTAAATGCATCACTCTGCATGAGTGGCTAAAGCTAAAGCGGGCCCTGGACCCCGGCTAAAAGGACTTCGCGCTCGTGATGTGCGCTTCGCGCACATAGTGTACAGATTTCTGATTTTCAAATGTTGGCATGTATGTGCATGCGAAGCGCCCTCTAGTGTCCAATGAATGTGCTAATCTGCCTAAAAATTGATGAAGATTTGCTAAATTACGATCATTTTTTAGGTAAACTTCCTGTAAATTTATAAAATGATTGATAATTTTGGTATTAGTTTGTAGGAAAAATAGAGTTCTACGAGAAAATTATGATTATTTTCTTTGGTCCGTTTTTTGTTTTTTCCTTTTTTTTTTTTTTTTTTTTTTTTTTTCTCTCTACGAAATGTCAAAGTTGGGGGTGCGGCTTATGCGCGGTGCGGCCTTTACGCCGGAAAATACGGTAGTCTTGAAAAAGACTGTTGGTTATCTTTCTTAGCTTATAGTTCTAAGGAGAACTATAGCGCCGGTTGGAGAGGATTGGTGGTTTCACATGGTTGCAAGCCTACTGTATATATATATATATATATATCTTTGTTTGCCATCCCATCATCCATTACTTACAAGGACAATGCTGCTGCTCTGCACACTACTTTCTATCTGGGACAAAAGCTTGGTGAAGCCAAAAACCATAGGATATTAGTAATAACCAGGGTATAAATATGTCTAATCATGAGTGTTTTTATCGTGATTCTGCAGGTACAAAGATGTTTTTAACAATCTACGAGTCATGAAGACAGAGATAGAGCACTTGCAGCACCTACTGGAGAGATCACGGCTTCAGTTGCAGAAGGACTTTGAGGTCTGGTGGGCAGAGCAGTCTGCTTCCTTACAGGTCAGTTTCAATGCACCAGTTTGTTTCTCTGTGGACCTCTTTACATGGTTCAATCACAGAAAAGAGGCAAGAAAGTGACACTGTTTTTCTCCATGAACTACAAAAGTATTGAGGTTGAAGTATGTTGTGATTTTATTTAGCTTTAAACAATTGTCAGTCTTTGCTTAGAAATTTGTATCCTGCAGCTGCTGCTAATAATAATAATAATAATATTTAGCTTTTATATAGCGCTTAATACAATGTCTCTAAGCGCTTTACAAATATATTATTACCCCGGTCATTTGATTCAGTGCTTGCCCGCACACACTGTGTGCGCAATCTCCACTCCCTGGGGAGCATTCCAGCCAGGCATTACTTGACACTCAAAAATCAATATATATATACCTTCTCTGTTTTGTAATCTTATTCTAGACTACAATACCTTGATGGTATCTTGATTGTTCTAGGTGGTGGGTAGTATTAACAAGTAGGTAATTCATTTAGGGGATAATTTTCCTAGGGGTAGTTGGACAGAAATAGTAGTCTAGGAAGTAGTTTAAGAGGTATGAATCATGTCATCTCAAAATCTTTGATTATTTGGATATTATATTCAATCAGGCGGCACCATCGCCTCACAGGCCTCCTAGCAACCCTTCCAAGGCGTGGCGCACTCCTCCCGTCTCGCCCATCAAAGGCCAGCAAGGGGAACACCCTAACAACATCCATCACTCCACATCATCATCATCTCATCTCCATGGCAATAGCCACGCCCTGATAGACCCCTCCAGCTACCAGCGCAAGACAACCGGCCACCACCATCACCAACAAGACCAGGGTCACCACGAACACCGGAGCGACCACCAGGATGATCACCAGGACAACCACCAGAGACATCATCGACCGCACTCTGCCACGCACAGGAATGCACTTCTCCAGGGGCTGAGCCAGAACCAGCAAGGCCTGGACTTTGCCAGAAGACCCCCTGTGCCTCCGGTGGGGAAGTCCAGCTCGGCGGATGATAGGATACGGAGGGGTGGGGGAGAGAGCGGTCCAGGAGAGGCTGAGAGTGGCAGGCAGCAAAGGTACTATTCAGGCAGAGATGTCCATTTTGGTGTATCCTCGTTGATGACACCAAGTCTATACTAAAAATAAAACCAGTACTATATATTTAATGCATCTATCATTCATACACAAAACATGTAGTTGGTACCCTGTTACCATTAATCTGATCAGAGGGACATTATCCTGTAATTTTTTGTTTGATGTGAGTTTGATAATAAAACTTATCGTAATCAAACTTGTACCTTTGTTCGACCAGATTTCCAAGTAATTTGGCGAAAAGAATGTAATCACCTTGTTATTTGTTCACACTTATGATTAAGTATGATCATTTGATTATATAAGACAAAGAAAATAAAAATGTTTTGTCAAATTGTGAGTCACGGTAAAATGTATATACTCATTAATTTATTTCGTGGAGAAATATCAAGGATTTATTTAAAGCACTTCTTTGACTTTTTTCTAATAATGATTAACTCCTTCATGATGTAATTGAGCCCTAAAGTCGTAGAGGCACGTTTAAAAAAAAGAGAAGTTCTGTAGCCCTAAATCTAATCCTAAACCTATTGTATGCAAAACATTGTATGCAAATTAGCTACCTTATTACGTTTGTGGCTATTTTTAGAAATATGCCTTCACGACTGATTAAATTATGCCTACCGCCTATGTCTACTTCCTTTTTAGGTCAAACTCACAGGGAAACTCCAGCAGGCTGAAGCTTACCGGTGATAAGAGAGCTGATGCGGATATTATGGCTTTCATCAAGGCTAGGCAGGGTTTACTACAACAGAAAGGTGAGTCTGGTAATCAGACTATCAGTCAAGTGTCTTAATCATTGCTTTGAAACATGACACAATTTAACCCATTGCTTACTGGAACCTGGTGGTCCCTGTGCTAAGTCTATGGGAATTAGATAATTCAGTAGTCAATGGGTTAAGTCATCTATTTTACAATCTGTTTTTATTCTCGGTCGTAACAGTAATCCCATTGCTTTCTCTTCATGCTGACCGAGCTTGATTAAAAAGATTAAGAAAGTGTGAAAATCTATCATAGTTTGACATTGTCTGCTCAGCTAGCCATGATTAATCACAGGAGGTGATGCGAATAAATTACTGAATTATCTGCTGGAAATGGAATGAAATTGTTTTCCAGTAGATGTACATGTAGGTAATATTCCATTTTTGTGGCAATACCTTTGGACAAAATACCGTTTTTATTGTGCAATTTATTTTGAAGTAACCGTGAATCTTTGTATTGTCATTGTGTGTTTAATAAGCATGACAAATAATTTATTTTCATTACTTTTTTGTTAACAAGAAAAATGTCCAAAATGCATACTGATAATGCTCTTTTATAGTGTAATCATCTCCACATCCTTTTTTCTTCTTGATATTTACATCTTGTAGACCAAGGACCAAGGTAGCAGCTGTGAACACGAACCGTTTCCCGTTTGCCATGCTGTCTTGTGATGGAGTAGAGAAGAACCAACCAACATCAGGCTACAGTAGCACCAAGACAAGGTTCAAGACTATTAAATCAAGTGCCACTTCTCGCAGTAACGTTGGATTTGGCATTGTACATCAAGTCACTGCAGTGAATGACATTGGTCTCTGTGTTTTAATCCATGCAGTTGTGAATGTCAAAGTCATCATTTTGTAATTGCCATGATGTCTAGTGATGGAGAGATGACTTTCTGATGTCAAGAAAACAACCAACATACAGTAGCACCAAGACAAGGTTCATGACTGAATATCGAGTGCCACTTTTGGCAATAATTTGGCTGTATGCATCAAATGGACAGTTCGTTGCTACAATCCGTGCATGGGCAGATAAATGTCATTTGTACCAACCCATCAAGAGGAATACTGAATTGTGCTCATAAAATGAATATAATCATTACTCGTTATTTATTCATTGATGGTACATTATGTGATACATGATACTGGATTTGTGCTCATAATGGTGATTTAATCATTACTCATTGTTTATTCATTGACAGCAAATTCTGTGGTACACAGGGGGAAGTATTCTGTCCAAGAGGGCAAACAAAAGGTATTCATGAATTACCTCCATCACTTTGGCAGTGAGTATTCTAAAATGCACAAAATGAGACGTCTCCATGTGTGAAAGATCTATGGATATTTGCAATATTTAGGGGTCATTTGAACCAAAGCCAACTACAAACTGGTCTTTTGCTACAGGTTGTTGATAATCTTGAAAACACCGGTCTCTACATTTGAATTGATTCAGTTGAGACTTGAGAATGGTTTAAGCCACTGTTTGATATTTGTGGTTAATGATTAGCCGCCAGCTCACTTTTGCAGTGAGGCACAGCTACAGCTGTGTTGAATGCTTTAGTCGTGGTACAAAGATCTGTATGTGTCAGGTACAGTGGTTCATTCCATCGTCTTAATCAAAAGGTTTAGGTTCGCTCTGCAATAAAATCCTTAGACAAGACATTAAAAAAGTGGAACATTATATGTGCCACTCTCTATACAAGTGTAAATGGGTACTTGAGTAACACTTGTAGTATTAGATAGGCCACAGGGTCACCATGCGACACATGGATTTTGCCAAGTCATTCAAAGACAGAAAGGGTGCATTCATCTATACTATCAGAGTATATGACTGTACGCCACTCTAGCAAACTCTGTTAATGAATGTTAGATATGAGCCATGAAATGCGTCCAGATGTTGTGATAAGATTTTCCTTAGAATATCCAAGAATGCATGTGTATTGACCAATCAAAGTAACTGCTACTACAAATTCTGAGTTTTATGAATGGTGCATTAGTCATTTGACTTGAAAAAAAAATTATACTCAAATCATGCTGCTTTGTAATAATGGAAATTCAGTGAAGCTTATATCTTAACATCAGTTAACACTTGTCCCAGATTGGTCATTATTGTTAAGGGTGATTGTTCATGGTTTGGAGATTAATTAATTGGTTGTCTGGACCCCATTTCACAAAACTTGTCATCAGTGACAAATGACAGTTTTTGTTATAAGCTAGTGAAATCCTTGCTTCTGATTGGTTCTCAGCAGTGTCACTGATTTTTGTCATTCAAAAAAGGCTTTGTGAAACAGGTCCCTGGACTTTTTCTCAAGATGAACTTGGTCATCTGTCTATTTGGTAGGTTCACACGAACAAAATGCTGTGGTACAATGCCTGACATTACGGTGAACTAAGACCTTTGTCCTAAGATTTTGACATTCATGTATATTGTGTTCATACAACTTGGAGCTGTGGGGAAAAGCAATTAATATCTTTCAGATAGGAAGAATAAACATGATATATAGACAACTTTTTTGTATCTGTCTGAACAACAGAGCACTAAGTTTTGATTTTTTAATAGTAATATTATATGCAGTAGTAGAAAAGTGTTCCTATGTATATGAAGCATAGGAAATTTAAGAATTTGTGCAATAATTGTGTGATGTGATTGACTTATGATGAATATTCAATTGATTAAGCCATCTTTGTGGAAAAGAAAGTTTAAATGCTGGCTGAGGGATGGCATCTAAGCACTTTGTATCGAGTGGAAAAGGGGCTAAATATATTTAAAACGTTTTGAAGAACCTGTTTAGAAAGGCCACCTGTCTACAGTGGTAACTTGTTATGTTTCCCTCAAGTGGCCTTGATTGACAGGTTTGACTGTAGTATTCAAAACAATGGATATTAGATGTCTTATATATTCAATACATCTTTTAATATGGGGTGCTTGTAATTATGAACATTTTCCTTTCCATCTTTGAAAGTGTATCTAATTACAACTTTCTATAAAATGTGATATTTCCCATATAATTCTGTATTTTCCTCAAGAATTTAATTGCTGTTCTTAACAGCACTTATCTGCGATTGGCTAGATCACCTTGATTTTATGAAGTGTACTTTTTTTTTACGATGACAAAAAAATAACAAGAACTGTCTTTTTCTGTGAACTCTTCCATATACTATTCTGTCCATGTTTGTGTCGTATTGTTTCAGATAATAACTATCAAATTAATATGAATGTATTTATAAACTTTGATATTGATATACGTATAGTAATGATGATTGAAATATACACTTTGGTATAAAATTTAAATTCATCTGGCACGAGTTGTCTTATTTCTTCCATCAGTACTTATATAATAGAAGAGCACTTATAAAGATAGGTTTACCGTAGTTGATTAACTGGCCAAGAATATGATATTTGTTGCAAGGTGTGTGTGTGTGTGTGAAATATTTTTTATGAGAGAATGCGTATATGAGTGATATTTTGTTTTTGTTTGATAAAAAAGCAATACAAAGAATTTTGCTAAAACATTACAGATCACTTTAAAGGGCAATCCAACTTTTATAATGGGTTCATTTGTATGAAAGCAGACCAATAAGAGACATGGAATGATGAAGGTTTAAAATTGAGTCAGACCAATGAGAAGAAAGTTAGGAATGTTTGAAATATGAAATCGCTACATCTCTGCAAATAGGCGATTTTGGTCAGTGGATTCTACATCCCGATGACTACCGATTCGGCCAAATTAAAATTCCCTTACATTTAGTAATAAGATATCGGCTGTTTCTGGCTACAAACATACGATATGAACTCTTGTGCTTTCAGATCAACTGTCTCCTAGCTCTGTTAATTGGGAATGTCCTCAGATACATATTGGGGGTAAAATATCTGACCCTCATTCATTTTGTATTATCCAAGCCTAATAAAAACCCGATTTAAATCGGTTTCCCGATTATTATTTTTTTTTTTTTTTTTTTTTACCAATTTTTTTTTCTTCCCTATTTTATCCTGATTTTCCCGATTTCCCCTCTTATTTTCTCTATTCTTCCCTATTTTCTTACTCGAAAGGGGTGAATGTTTGTTAAAAGCCATTTTTTCCCCGCGAATCCTCTTTTTTTTTTTACTCAAGGGGGGCGTGGTTGAGGCGAAAACAAAAAACCTATTTTTTTTTTAGTGCTCACTATCACCCCTGATTATCACTTTCTTATTGGTATTAGGGAGAATTTGCATATAATTATACTAATGTGTCAAATGGAGATTCCAACATATATCTTTATTTACCTAAAACACAACAAAACAAATAAAATAGCTCATTCACTGTGTTTTTGCCTTTTAATTTTTCAGCATTTTCCTTTTATATGTCTGCTTTTGCATGTTTTACAAATAAAAAAGAATTATCAATGAACTATACATATTTGTTCATGTCCCTTTCAGTACCTTTATGATTTAAATAAATAAAAAGTATATAATATTATTTGAGTTCAACATTGCAGCAAATAAAACTGAATACAAAAAAAATTGAGTAAAAACTGTACTCTAAGCTGCTGATAAAGTACACCGACATATTTCTGATGATAGAATGTTTTTGGATATGATATTGTCCTACATGGACAATTTATTTTAGAACTCATCATATATTTCAATCCTAGATTTGTTTCTAATTCTTGTATTCTTTTTGATTGTGTGCAACAATAAATTAACTTGCTTTTGACTATAGATGGCGCTCGTTGTTTATGATTTTGGATTGCACAATCTGTTGAATTTAAATGCCCTTTCTCGCATGCGATATGCTCCAGGCAAAATTATATGAGCGGTACGCTCAGAGAAACATGCCCGATAGATTAGCGGGAGATGGACGGCAGCAATTCGCTGCATGATCAGAGCAACAGCAGTCACGTCACCGCGGTTTCCATGCATAACATTTGGCTGGAATACACGCTGGCATAGCGCAAATTCCAATCATTTTCCATCGGTCTCTCGATCAGACCGGACTAGGGGACAGAGGAGACGACGGTGTAAGGAATATTCACAGCTAATCCTGCCAAGTTGGAGAGGTAAGCAGAAATCGGATAACCCCTGCACGTCTGCTTGCGATCTCGAGGGCTGTTGCGGGGTCGGTGATTTGTTTTCATCCGCTGCCTGTCGACGACATTTGGCCTACAGGCCTTGAAGGCCGACCGGTCGATTTCCAGTAATGTTGATGCAACAAGCCCCTTTGTGCATGTGAACAGATTGAAGGATAATCGAAACATCTAAACACCATCGGGGATCTTGTGAGTGATTTTTAATCTGGAACACACAGTCGCAGAACGATCGATGTACAAACCCTTCGAGTTGGACTAGGATATCTATTGAACCTTGTCTCGAAACCGAGCTGAGCTCACGTTGACCTTGAGGATACGGAATGTAACTGCAGTCGACCATGGCATCTCAAGACGCAGAAGACGAAGTGTCTTTTCTGAGGACGGTAAGATATATAAATTCTTATTTTTACGCTGGAAGGATATGAAAATTATATCAAAAGATGAAACAATATGTTGGGCAATATTCCACATATTATGATGATGATGATGATGGTGATGATGATTGTGATGATGATGTGGATGATGATAATGATGGTGATGATGGTGATGTTAATGATGATGGGGATGAAAATGGTAATCAAGATGACGATGGTGGTGATGACAATGATGGTGGGGATGAAAATGGTACTGTAATCAAGATGATGGTGGTGGTGATGATAATGATGATATTGAAGATAAAATTGATGAGGGAAATTAAGACGTTAAATGAGATGGAGATAATATTAATAGATGATGATTAATGGTGGTGATCATGGTGATGATGATGGTGATGTAAATGATGATGGGGATGAAAATGGTAATCAAGAGGACGATGGTGGTGATGACAATGATGGTGGGGATGAAAATGGTATGGTAATCAAGATGATGGTGGTGGTGATGATATGATGATGGTGATGATGATAATGATGATATTGAAGATAAAATTGATGAGGGAAATTAAGACGTTAAATGAGATGGAGATAATATTAATAGAATGTTAAATGTAATTGATAAAGATGAAAACGATGGTGATGATAATGATGATGATGGTAGTGTTGATGAAGATGATGATGATGATGATTAGGCCTACAGGCATGTAGAGAATAATGCTGATAATTTGTGATATGGGCTATTGTTTATCATAAATGTTGCTGTTATAATTACCTAACCCTAGGCTAGGGCTAATCCCAAATCATCAACCCTGCTGTATAGTTTTAATAAGATTACTTCCCAGACTGGGCTGTTGAGATGGTGGTCTGTGTGTGTACACATGTACACTGTATATGTGTGTGGAATTTAGGAGGAACAAATCTGATTATGTGTACTACAGCTCTTTTAGCAAGAATTAATCAGGAATCAGAAATCGGGTTTCAATCATTTTCAAAACCCTGCATACTAAGCTGCAGAGATAAAGGAATCTCGTCTCTCCAGTAAATGTCTCCTCCAACTTCTAAACCTCCAAAATACTTGTCCAGTTGGTCTAGTATGGAATAGTTTGCTGACCTACTTATGAACTTGTAGACTAGTCTGCCACAACAGACTGTATTCAGACTTTATTTTAGATTTTGTTTTCTTCTTCAAAATGTGATGAATTATCACAGTGTTGATAATTGTAGATGTTGTACACCAGTGGACCTATATATATATATAGCTTTAAGTCATATCCAAGGGACTTTGAAGTTGATAATTAGTGCAGTGACTTAGTTTTGAACCTAGGACCTCTCACTTATCCTGAGACCACTGCTCTACCTCTGAGCCATGCATTGAGATAAGGATAATGACCAATATTATTTATGACAAATAAGCAAAATAATATTTCACTTATTTTGTTTAAAAAACATTTTCAGGCTTTTTATTTGATAAACATTTATGCTTTTGAGAGTTAGAGGTACACTTGAACAAATTTGCAAAAGTGTAGGCATACATGAGCCCTTTTGAAGATAAGTCATATCGTAGATTTAGCCACAAGTCTGCAAATTACAATATCCAAACAAATAAATTCTAATCATCTCTTTTCTTGCCTATCAAGACATGCCTTTAGCAAGAATATGCCTGTATTTCAAACTAATAGATTTATATCCTCTCCGATTAATCTTTATCAGTGTAAATGTGGAGACCTGACTTGTTACTCAGGTTTGTTTTGCTTGGTAAATCATATTTTAGTTTGTTTTGATACTTTGATCAAGAACATGTACAGTAAACATAGATGGTGCACTACTGTATGTACACTACACAATCAATCATGTAAACTATTGGGATCAAAGGTTTTTCTTTTCCCCCATTGATAGAACATAATAGGCAGTCTACTCTCCAGACTATGATAGAAAATGTATTTTATTTCAAGAGTTGAGTTTGCTTTTGCTCCTGTAGTGATAATGTACATTGTACTTACATGTACATTTGTACTTTAGTCAAGGCAAATTTGTTAAATGTCTAGCTCTCCCTTTGCTGTGAAAGTAAGAATACATTCTTTAGAACACAGTCCTTCAGCCCCATAAATTTTATACTTAATTGTTTCATGGTATTTTGCTGATAGAGAAACCAGTTCAGAAGGAGTGTGGAAGAATACATTAAAGAAAAATATATGAATGGAAATTAAATAGGAATAAAAAGGAAGTGTAGAAGTAATATGAAGGAAGAGAGAAAAGAAAGGTAGAAAAGGGAGAAAGAAAAGGAAAGAAACAAGAGAGAAAGAAGAGGGAAGACTTGAAGAATAAAAGTAAGGAAGGAAGATGTGATAAAGAATGAAAAAGAAACCATCCACACTAAATGATACTTGCTGATTTTGTTTGTTTGTTCTCCTTTGAATTAATCAGTAAACTTCCTGTGTGGCAATAATATCCAGATACTGCCGGCTCCAGTGAATACACAATCATTGTTTACCAGTATGTTTGCTGTTTGCTTTTTAATGATGTTTGAGGGTTTGAAGTTCAGTCAAAATGAAAGAATCCCAAAGTTGACAAATGTGGGTCATGGATCTGTTCATTCCTCCAATTTGTAGAATACATTGACAGTTGGAGGATTTTCTTGTTTTTCATTTTAGACTTACAACTTGTAAAGATAATAGTCAAATAAGTATTCTACATATTATCAAGTCTATTTATATTAAATGTTGGTTGAACATTAACAACTTTTTGTAACACCTCTTGTAGATGATGTAATTTGCTAAAGCTCTATGTATTTTTCCCAATGTATGAATACAATATTTGGCCCAGCATTTTTTAGTTTTAACTGATTTAAAAAAAGCTTTTTAACACAATATAGTCAACTATTACATGTACTTGTGCACTTTGAATTGGGTCTATAGACCAGAGTCATCAAATATTGATTGATGAAATGAAATGAATGCTAAAAGTTTGTGCACACATAATGCAAGGAAAAACAAAACAAAAATATTTAGGCAATATGTACACTGTATGTTTGTAGTCTATGTACATAATAGTTTCCCAGGAATTTTTTTTTAGTTTAAATTGTAGTTGGTAGCAGGCGCGGATCCACAGGCCGATTCTACCAGCCCGGCCCCCCCCCCCCTAGCCTCCCAAACCGGTAAAAAAATAGGATAGTAACATAAATTTTACCTTTAAAAAAAAAAAAACCGACCCCCCCCCCCCTGACCTGCCAGTGACACAAATGCGGCATCAAAATATTTGTGCTTCTCTGACCGTAATTAAATGCCTAAAACCCCTGAGCTTCCTGAGGCTCCGCCCTCTGAACCCCCCACACCAATTTACACTTGCTACCCTCTACCTGATCGTAAATACTTTAGCCCCCCCCCCCCCCCACTTTGATAAACGTTATTCACCGCTATTCACCAGAATCTTCTTTGTAAAAACAACTTTTACAAATCTCAGCCATGCTTACTGAGTTGAGACGTTCGATTCAATTTAAAATACTCATTAAAGAATACACTTCTCCTAATCTGAAAGTGATCTTACAACACAGTGGCAAAATTGCATGGCTGAGTCGTTTTTACAAAGTCGTTTTTAGATTCTGGTGAAAAGCATTGCTTATTCAAAAAAATCCATGCATCAATTTGAATCACAATGATCATTTTGTCGCATGATCCTTTTATTAAATAACCTTGTTTTCTTTTTTATTTGCAGGGGGAGAAGAAGCTATGTCACGTTAAGAAATCATAAAGATCAGTTGTATTATGCGTATATATGATAACAGAACAAAATGTTGATTATCAGAATGTCATTTTGGAATACCTCTATCTTACTGTGCCGATACCACATTGTTTTTAGCCAGTATCAGTATTAGTATGAGCCAGTATAATGCTTTTCCTCAAAAATAGTTTCTTTTTTTTAGGGTTGAGGCGCTAAGAAATGGTTTCAAATGTACATTACACAACCCTGAACCATTGCATAATGATGGTGGTTCTCTCTCTCTCTCTCTCTATTTATTTTAATCATGCATTATCAACTACACATAAAGCAGCAACAAAAAACTTAGGGTTATCTGGGATAGGTAAAAATGAGAGTTAAAAAGAAAGTCATGCTAAAACGGCGCTTCACCTTCCCCCTCCTCGAAAAAAAAGAAGAAGAAATTAGTGGTTCTCCTCTCCAGCATCCCCCCCCCCCCCCCGCTTTAATATTCACCGGCCGGCTAAGTTGGCGCAAAAATGTTCCCCAAAAACTGAACCCCCCCCCCCCCTCTTGCCGCCGGCTGGATCCGCCCCTGGTTGGTAGAATAGCAAAACACCTCAAATTCAAAGTTGAGTATTGACTATAAGCAATGGAGATCAGGGGCTAAATTATATTTAGATAGCCTAGCCGCTGTCTTCATATCATATATTTATATAGCCTAGTCGCCGTCTTCATATATTTAGATAGCCTAGTCGCCGTTTTTATATGTTCTTTTTAATTTATTTTGCAATCGTGCTCCATTTTCTCTTTTGAAGTTGAGCCCAGATTTTGTTGTTTGATTTCAATTGAAAAGTATTGGGAAATTTGCTGACAGTGTTAAATTTATAATCCTAAGAATTACATTTTGTCTTTTATTATTTCTATCATCTGAATTGCAAATGTACAAAATATATGAAAGAAAAGAAAGACAGAATGAGTACAAGAAATAAGGAAAGAAGAAAAAAGAAAGCAGTTTGATTTATACCCTTTTCTAACTGCACTGATTTTCATCGGATGCATCCGGACGCATCCGATGAAACTGGCAGTTAGAAAGCAACGGAGGAGAAAAAGGCGATTAAATAGCCGATGAAAAGAAGAGAAATAGGCGATTAAATTATCCTGCTCAAGAGCAGGAGAAATTCTCATTCCATCGGTGTGACACCGATGAAACTGGCAGTTAGAAAACGTTCGGGAGAAAAAGGCGATTAAAACAGCGATTAAAATGGTCAAAGGTCGCAGTAACCGCGCGCTTTATCGTAACCAGCTGTGTTTGTTGACTTATGGTTGAACATGCTGCATGCTAGCTAGATGGAGCGCGGGCTTAATAATTACACAATAATTCTTCACTTCCGGCAAGGGCTCACCACAGGGAGTGAATTTCACCGGCAGTTAGAAAACGTCATGGGGAAAACTGCGGTTTCACCTTTGTTTACATAAGGAAAATTCAATCGGTATTTTCATCGGTGTGACTCCCATAGAGTGCAGTTAGAAAAGGGTATTAGATAAATATACTGTACCCAAACATGAATGATAAACATTGAATCAAAAGCAAGGAAAAACAGCAACAAAAAAACAAACTGCACCTATAGTCAAGACTACCTGCACGTGCTGACAAAAAGAAAATGAAACTCGACTCTACAGTGACAAGGCACTATTCTTTTGCCAACCACAAATTTCACAATAAATGTTTGATTATTGTCCATTGTTTGTTTAGTAGTACTGTTATGGATATAGCTTGCTCAGACTTGTCTCATTTTATCTTGAGTGATTTATGTCTGTCCATCAATTCAGCTCCACATACATGTATCTCTGATAAATTGATTTTATTTACAGTTAATTTGCAAATCAAATGTGGAATTAATTCAGGCAAAATGATGATGAACTATTTTAGGTAATAGGTGATATTTCTGTTCTCAGACACTAAGTTTACATAAAATGACTTTTTGATGTAATAAAACTGCCCTGTGTTTACTATCCTTTTTCTCTCAATATTCTAATATTTATTCCTACAAATCACTGCCAATGCAGTCCTATTTGAATATCTTCCTTAAAAAAGCAATAAATTATAGTCTTAATACAATGTACATATACTTTAACATCATTGAATTATTGTGAAAGTTTGTTCACAGCTCATAATAACAGCAAACCAATGTCAAAACTGTCCCTTATTGCATTTTGATCTTTTTTAAATTGACACCAGCTATTAGAAAGTCTTCAGCCCTAGCTAGTGTGTTATTGCCAAGCACACCTTTTAATTGTATTACTGTGGAAGCGCATATATAGTCAAGGTTATTGTGAATTAATACAACCAAATCTGTTGCCAAGTGTAGGCCTACTTCTTATCCATTTTTTTCTCTCCATATAATATCTGTATTTCAAAATCATTGATCACCACTCAGTGTATATTGCATTAAGACCTGCTATACAGTACCTGGGCATACCTGTACAATACAGCACTCCCCACAGCGTCTATGCTTGATGGATATATTAAGCTCGAGTATAACGCGCATGCAGCCTGTGAAAGATAATGTGATTAAAGTATACATCAGTCATTCACTTGATGAGCGCAGACTTGATGAGGGCACACAAGCATGGGGATGTTGCCGTGGCAACCAGACGCAAGCCATTCATGCGAGGTGAGAAAAGGGACTCCATCTTATTCTCGCCTTTTGGTCCGATGGATCTTGGATGTACAGTATGTCTGATGGATATCCATTTCTTCTTGTCGTTCGTTCCCTTTTAAAAAATGTTTCCCATGTAAAAGGCAAAAAGTATGACATCAACCAGTGCACATACATGTATATTAGGAAAGACATGAGCTGTAACAAAATATGATGGATGTATGAATAAAGATGGATAAATTATGTATATTTTTGTATGATTTTAGTACACCTGTCATTGTTTACATTTATAGATTTATGAGATTGGTTGCAAAGGATGTTATGAGTTGAACCAGAACCGACATTTTGTGGTGATTGCATGCATGGTTGAATAGGATTCGTTATTGTCCCATTATTAGCATTGGTTTGTAATGCTGTTATATTATTGAAGCATAAATAACACTGATTACTCTGATTTTCTTTATTGCCTTCCCATTAGGACAATGATTGAAGGAACTTTTGTGAAGAAGAGATCCATATGACTAGGCCTACTTTTAGAGTGATATAAAAAAAGTAGAAGTACACCTGTAGCAAGAAGTGATTTTCAAAGGATGTATGGATGAGACAGGAAAAGAAAGATAGATTGAGCAAAAAGAAGACTGATAAACGTGGAGATAGAAAAAGAGACTTACAGAGAGGAAGGTGGATGTAGAGGGAGGAAGAGCAAAGGAACAGAGAAAGAGAAAGCAAGAGAGAAATAGAGGGAGAGGTAGAGAGAAAGAGAGAGAGAGAGAGAAAGAGAGAGAGAGAGAGAGAGAGAGAGATAAAGAAGGGATGAGAGAAGGGAAGCGAGAGAGAGAGATGATGATGAGAAAGAGATAGTTAAAAGAAATATAGATAGGATGAGATAGAAGTTTAGGGAGAGAGAGAGAGAGAGAGAGAGAGAGAGAGAGGGGAGAGAGAGGGGGGGGGGGGGGAGATAGTAGGACTATAGATAGATAAGAGTGATGGACAAGGAACAAAGGTAAATAAATAAATAATTTTTTTTTGGATACAATATACAAAGGCATTAATACCACTTTGATGCCTGATGTGTGTCATGCTATGACATCTATAGGGTATCTACTGTACATAAGACCAGTTGAATGCATAGTAGGGTTGAAAGTGTAATATAAGTGCTCCATATCAAATTGCTGTACACACACTTGTTGCCTGCTTTTAATAATCATTAGTGCTGAGTCGACTGCTGATGGGCATTGTTAATGCTGATTTCAAAGCAGGCCCCTGCAGTTGACATGTGGAGGCAAACTAAGCCCTTTTGAATTATTCCTTGTTTATATAAGGTGCTTACCTTTTTTACGTTGTTTCTCTCATGTAGATTTGAATTGAATACTTGAATATTGACTGAAACAAGAGTAAAATCTCAGATTTGTATGTTGCATGAATGTGTGTCCTAACTGTCCTTATCAAATCAAAGTGTCAGAGTGCCAAACTGGAGCTGTTAATAGCTAAAAGAAGAACAAAAACAAGGTAAAAACAACAATAAAACAGACTATAAAGTAAATACTTGAAAGCCTCCTAAGAGCTCTGGGGGAAAAAGATCCCCCAGTAAAATCCCATTTTGTAACAAGTTTAAAAAACATGGTCACTCACAATGGTTATTTTTGAAAATTGTCTGTTGACACGAAATTACAGTATATAGATGATTTTTTTTCTTCCTAGGAATTGAAGTTAATATGAAATATGAATCATGTATCCTGTCACAAAAGTGATTCTTTTGCTGGCTATTAACATGAAATTTCATCATATTGCTATCAATGTTGACTAATAATCTAGGTTTCCTAGTATCCCTGTGATACTAGTTATTTGTGAAACATTTGAAATGTCTCAAAAAATGGTGACCCTAATCTTATTTTGATTGGAATTGCAAGTTCATATTGCAATACTTCTCTGGGTTGTACATTCTGCTCCTATACTAGCTGATTACAAGAGAGAGAGAGCGAGAGCGGGAGAGAGGGGGAGAGAGAGAGAGAGATTATTGGTACTCTTTAAAAATCTAAAAGTTGCTGTACTTGTACGTACACACCCTGCATTGCAAGGCAAGCCTCCTACAGTACATGTACATTAAAGTATGAATGATAAATATGAAGTTCAGTGATCAGCAATTATAGAAATGCAACCATGCATGGTCAAGGACCTTTGTTGAACTTGAGAGTGCGGTCCACATTATTATTACAATACACCTGTTGCGTGTGTCCACACATGTACATGTATACCGGTATCCATGTACCGGTAGCTTTTGAAATAACGTACATGTAGCTGTCTGTCATATTTATATTTTCAGTGTCATTGAATAGACCTGTTAGTATGCTGATGGAGTCGCAAACATTCAACTACAGGTGTATCTGCAATGACAGTTGTAGGACTCCTCTTTTATTGTTTTATTTTACAACATTTCAAAACTGCCTAGAAGGTAGTAGTAGTAGAAATAAGAAAAGCCTCTGGGTCATAGCAGGATGTAACGTCCCCTTGAGCCTATAGAAACAGCGATGCCTCTCATAGCAGTCAATATATCTAGAATGTAATAAAGGCACTTGATTATATTGTGAACATTTCTTGTTTGGAATAAAAATGTGGGGTTTCGTACAATTTGTATACTCTTTATTACGACATTCACACAATGTATCAAATCACTTCTTTAAGAAAGCTATTGTGCAAAATGATGCCCAAACTTCCCTTTCACAATATATATATCACACATTGTATTGGTAAATTGACATGTACTGTACATGTACATTGTATGTTTAGTTTACTGACATTTACTTTAGAAAATTCAAAGTATTTATTTTATCACTTATCTAGAATTACTGTAGGAAACATTGTAGGCCTATACATGTAGTTGCCTTGTTTTAATAAAGGAGATACTCCTACATGTCTCGTGCAGCTGACTGGCAATCACTGCAGGACAGACATGTGAGAGATTTAGATACGGCTATCTCTAATGCAAACATAACTGTCATAAATTATTGTGACAATAGTAAACATGCTCAAAAGCAAACACATCCAATGCGGATGGGTAATGATGTTATGTGCCACCCGCTTCATTTAGTGGCCTTTCAAGAAGGTGTGATGTTATTACTATTACGCAGGCAGCACATACTTGGGTGGGGCACTGTGAGGTACATAAACAATGTATTTATATATGATGTTGTGGAAATATGTGCCTGGGTTTGTACATGTAGGAAGTTGCATAATATTGTTTGATAAAAGGCTTCTGCATACATAAACCTTTAATAGGCAACCTTCTCCATTGTGTTTTTAAATGTTTAATCGTCTCCTCTTCAACTCAATATGAATTGCAATAGATGCATCATGCTTTTCAGATTGGGCAGTTCAACAGGTTTTATTTTTGTATTGATTCATTTTTTATTTTTGAAATATCGTTCACTGTTTGCAAGAAGGCCATAAAATGTGTGTATTATCAATGGCAGTAGCAGCTTTCTTGCAGGCAACCAACAATATAGTGTTTCTATTTGTAGAAAATTGCATTATTAGGTATTTGGTATTAAACTTTGATTGACCCTATGTCAATTCTGACCTACTAATTTGAAGAAGTAAGGTTAAATGCAGAATAACGCATTTATTAAGTTTATAGAGAGTGTTGTAAAAACACACTGATAAGAAATGGCCATATATTGCATAGATTAGTAGGCTGTAAACTGTGCCTCTGTTACAGAGTGATTTTAAAAGATGGAAGATATTACTATTGATCAATTGAGAGAAATATACCTTTACATCTACATCTTATTCTCATATATGGGACTACGCAATATCTATCCAGTCCGGATAGATATACGCGATATCTATCCAGTCCGGATAGATATAATAATTTACCAAATATATCAATTAGTAGGCGGTTCCCGGCAAAATTTGTATCATCACGTATTAGTCAAAACATATTCTTTCACATGATTGGTAATAAGAGCTTCCATTTCATTTTTTGAGAGGGGGGCGTTTCCAAAACTGGTCTATACCTTTAACTATTAAAATGAAAGTGGCAAAAGATGAAGTCCCTTTAAATTCCTATAAATACATGTACATGTACAGGTACAGCGTACACACTGATGACGTCTTACTTTCATTAGTCAACCAGTAGCAACAAGTGTGAGTGCATCGCACTGGGAGGTTATTAGGAGCTAAGCAATTTGATACAGCTTTTGTGCACAAAGTATATTACGGAGCTATTAATATGATATTGAATGGCCTTGAGAGGGATATTACAAGGATAACGCATGAGCTGATGAACATATTTCACGTAAAATGATTTCAAATGCGATGAGCCTATTTGTCCCATAAAAGAAAAACTGTAAATATTTTTTTTCTTCTTCAAATCATTAATTTTATGAATGCTTTTGTATTTACTTTCACATTAATCAAAAACATAACAAATAATGTTGCCTTCACCCCATTATTTTGCAAGGGCTACACCAACATGTATACATTGTTTAAGCCTTTGTGTCTGTTTAAAAGCATACCTTTTTTTCTAGCTCGTTCACCCCAAACTATAAGGTATTGAAATAATATTGCACAGTCTTCTATTTTTTTAGCTAACCTTGCGCTATTGTTGATAAATATTCCTTAGTCATCAATGTACTTTTGTGCAGAGCATGAGTCATACCAATTTTTACTGGACCCCTCAAAGCACCCATTCAAATATTGTTATTCCTAATACTGTTTAATAAAGTTACTTTCTGGAAAAAATACTGTTAAAATCCTACCACTACAAAACAGGGATAACTCCACGTAATCCCTGAAAGTAGGCCAGATATTCCACCTACGTGACTTTCCTGCGAGCAATTAAGTAGAAATTCTGCAAGGCATAAGACTTTAATTGCCATGAACACAATGCCTTCTCATTAAGCCTGAGAGAAGCCTAATTGTGTTGCTGGTCTCACTGAAGCTTCCAGCTTTCATTTAATTAGTAAATAATTCAATGCGGTACATGTATTGCAAGCCCACAAACAAACCAACAATTAATCAAGCCTGTATTAAAATGATGGCCAATTTTGTTAATTTTTGTTAATAAACAGATGTTACAGTAATGTTTAGACTGTAAGATTCAAATTGAAGAAATTTGATATAGAATACAAATTATTTTGCATTTTAACCAAAAAGCGCTTATATAATAGAATGTGCGGTTGTGAAATTGACAATGCATTTCATAATTCTGATATGATATTTTGTTGCATAAAGCTAAAAAAAAAATCATGATCAGATTACTTGTATACGTGTGAAAAGGCAGTGTTTATAATTATTTACCCATTTCTTCAGGCCATGTAGCCTACTAGAATATTTGAACTTGCTACTATTGAAAACTACATGTATCTGGAAATGTGTTTTCAACAGTGCTATAATAGGAAAATCGTTATTGAATTGAACTATTTCTTTTGAATTTTTTTCTGTATAGTGGAGCTCTCATGTCTACACTCATCCTGTGTATTATTGCTGAATACAAAACAGGAAGGGAAAGTATTGATTTGAGTTTAGTCTAGCCCAATTATACTTCTATAGCTATCATGTGTCGTCTGCCTGGATAATATTATAAAGTAGTTTGCAAGTAGATATACTGTGCCTCAAGGCTATAAATTGGTTTTGCTATTCATTTGAGCTTTTTTAATCGTAAGATTTACCACAAAAAATAGGAGATTTCCTTACACTTGTTACAAATGACCTACATATTTAAAAACTTGACCAGACTCTATTTTTTAATCTTTCAAGAGATTTAATGTTATATGCTTCCATGTATTTTTGTCATTTTGTCATTGGGCTGATCAATCGGTTAAATTCATTTTTCTTATCATTCAAGTGATTTATAAAAACCTCAATACATGAACATTGTAGAGAATGTTCAGAAACTTCCATACATTTAACATAACATTTATCACAAAGTTTCAGTTATCCAGGCGAATTTTCAAGTTTCTACCACATTCTCTTCTCTATATTGTTACCGAATGCACAGAATATCTTTTTTATATTCATGGAATTGCAACTGATATTAAACATGTGTAGCTTATAAATATCAAAAGAACTACATGTATTTCTGTACCAATATGTTTTTGGCATAGTGCACACGCACATGTTCACAGCACATATTGGATCTTTGTGAACAACGTCAGTCTATACTTTCTGGTGATGTTGCATGCACAGCCAATACCTACTGCTGTGCATGTGACTAGCTGAAGAATGCAGAGAATGCTGCTGGTACAGTCTCGGGGCTAGTTTATAGGCGGAAACCCTCGTCAGACGCTTTGCGTACATGTAACAGTAGGCCTGTCATCATCAGCTCGAGTTTGCCAAATAACCCTCTATTTTCAGACTCTGGATATTATCCCAAAGCTCAAAATTGCGTCTTCACCAGACCGATACGCTCATCACAAACTAGGTCGGATGGGCACAAATTAGCCTGCTATTTCCGAAATAGCGGGATATTTTTGAAACAAGACCTACATTTCTCTGGATATTTTCTTGACTAAATATCCAGCTGATTGCACCTGCCGGCTGATGAGGAAGCAAATTAATCGGTTAATTTGCGATTGGGATAGTTAAATAGCGGATTATTTGGTAAACTCGAGCTGATGAAGACAGGCCTATAGTGTCTGCACGGTGAGACTAGGCTGATGGCATATATTGCATATGGGCTCTGTACCTGACACAGCCAGAGACCGACAGAGCTATAGGCTTTGCTCAGGGCTTTAGGAATTGTTGGAAAATGTCACTTTAGATTCTTTGTCTGCAGACTAGTCTTAGGCCTGCATCATTAAAAGCAGGCTCAGGGCATAGGCTGGAGTACAGTGTATACAATGAGCGATGAGCGACTTGTATGGTAGGACCGCTGGTTTGCCTATATCACTGCCCCCCTCCCCCTTGGAATAGGCTATGTGCTGCTGTTCCACATATAGAAGATTATGTTGGCCCATGTCTAGAGCCTCTATGTATGATTGATTGCTTACAAGTAGACTTTGTAGTCTATTATAAGCTTAACATGTGGCTGGAATCAAAGATGAGCAATTTGAAGGAAAAAAAGGGCCTCTTTTACCCCCCTCCATATAGGCTACGCCAAGTTAGTGTTATCCAACTCATAGGAATTATGTTGGTCTATATTTAGGTTACATTATTTCACACCGGGTAGCAATTAGTTCAGATTACTAAGGGCACTAAACCTATGGGATATACCTCAACCAGTATAGTGTCCAGTAATGGTCTTGTAGATGGGGTAAAATATTGTTAGCATTACCCCTAGCACGGATGATACCCAAATTATATTAAACTTGAAAGCGTTTTTGAAAATAAAATTTTATTCTGCAATAGGCATACATGTACAAATTAGGACTAAACATGTTCAACTTCATACAGTGCATTGTTCAGATACACTCAATATAAGAATTCTTATTTGCACAGTATTTCTTGAACTTAACCTGTTTCGCATGATAGAGCATTACCACAAAATGTTTTCATTCACAGATTCTGTATTCTGTCAGTTCAATTCACTGTAATAATTGAGTAAAGACCTTTCAATCAATTAATAACCGTGGTATACTATTCACGCAGTGTTTATATAGGCGTTGATCAGCTGTCCCCTGAATTTTGTTGATCTCTTTCCTCAATCCCAACAATCTTATGACTCCTAGTTATTTGTATTTGATTGCTTTCCTTAACTCATGAACGACACTATGTTTATGATGTAGTATGTGTACATACATGTACCCGTAGTTTATAAACAATGTACTTGCTCAAATTCAGAGTACAGTGTGCATGTATGCAGACGTGATGCATGAGCATTTGTATTACACTGTAGGTAAAGGTTAGTGTTTCAGTCAGCTTGTGATTTAAACTGAGCTGACCTATGATAACTATTTTTAAGTCGAAGTTATAAACAAGTTGATGTTAACTGTTGTCCTACTGTTGAACTATGGGTGCGTTTAATCGACACTTTTTCACCCTAGAATCACGGTTTCTAAAGACGTTTAGTTTAAAACGCAATGCGTTCAAGCGATTTTTTCGTCGGTCGTAAAAATAAACGTGTTTGAAAACACAAACATGAAACGCTGAAAAAGATGCGTTTTGTATCATGATTCAAAAGAATCACGGTCGCTAAAATTCGATTGAACGGACGGAGTTCTCAATCATGATTGCATGACGAAGCCTCTTCCGGTTTGGGAAAAACCGCGCGCCCGCTTTGCATGCAATTTGCGTTCACTATACCATCGTGGCCTGTTCCGTTATGTTATTCCTTGTTTTTCCTTCTATCATTTTCTCTTTCTGTCTTTCCTTATGTTATTCTTTGTTTCTTCCTTCTATTCTTATGTTATTCTTTGTTTTTTTCTCCTTCTATCACCTTTTCTTATGTCATTCCTTGTTTTTATCATTCTATCATTTGCTCTTTCTGTCTTTCCTTATGTTATTCTTTGTTTCTTCCTTCTATACTTATGTTATTCTTTGTTTTTTCCTTCTATCACCTTTTCTTATGTAATTCTTTGTTTTAAGCATTCTATCAATTTCTCTTTCTGTCTTTCCTTATGTTATTCTTTGTTTCTTCCTTCTATCACTTTCTCTTATGTTATTCTTTGTTTTAATCATTCTGTTACTTTCTCTTTCTATCTTTCCTTATGTTATTCTTTGATTCTTCCTTCTTTCACCTTCTCTTATGTTATTCTTTGTTTTAATCATTCTATCACTTTCTCTTTCTGTTCTTCCTTATGTCATTCTTTGTTCCTTCCTTTTTTCACATTCTCTTTCTGTCTTTCCTTATGTTATTCTTAGTTTCTTCCTTCTATTTTTATGTTATTCTTTGTTTTTTCCTTCTATTACCTTCTCTTTTGTTATTCTTTGTTTCTTCCTTCTATTCTTATGTTATGCTTTGTTTTTTCCTTCTATCACCTTTTATGTAATTCTTTGTTTTAAGCATTCTATCACTCTCTCTTTCTGTCTTTCTGTCTTTCCTTATGTTATTCTTCGATTCTTCCTTCTTTCACCTTCTCTTATGTTATTCTTTGTTTTAATCATTCTATCGACTTTATCTTTCTGTCTTTCCTTATGTTATTCTTTGTTTCTTCCTTCTATCACCTTCTCATTCTTTGTCTTATTATTGCGATCTATGCTCAAAACAGCAGTCGACAGTCGGCCGTAAACAATTCCAGAAAGCGCGCGCCGAAGTTCCTGGGCCATACTGCGCAGTGTGATGCGCAGTGGTTTGGCTCGCAATGAGCTAGAATCAGCGTTGATAAAAAATCGCTTGAACGCAAACCGCAGTGACCTTGCTTTTTGTAACGGCGTTTTGAATTGTGATTCATGTTTGTGATTCTAGCTTCGAAAATTTGATTGAACGCACCCTATGTCTCTTGTGTAAATTTCACCTTTTTTAAAGCACGCATAATGATATTATTATGTTATTTTTACACCAAATGCAGCAACATTTGGTGTTCGAGTCACGCACAATGTTCTTGCGTTAGAGCACGGTTGCAGAATGCCAAGAGGCTGTGTAACCCCGGGCTGCCCTTTCGATCTTAATTCAATCTCTAGTCAAATGAGGCAGAAAACATAATTCAATCTTCATTGATTGATATCTATCATATCCAAGAAGTGAGGCATTCCTGAGAATCATGGCTTACTAATTGCATTCTTATTGGCGTGATGCAGTCTCCGTAGGGTTATGGTGATGAAGAAACAGTGACGAGAGCTTGTAGAACAAAGAGATGTGCCTCAAGATAATATTGATTTTCAGAAAATAATGGAAACAGGTTTCTTAGCCTGTAGCCGTCATGTTTTTTTTCCCCCATCTTTTAAGGCAATGTCCTTCAAAAATAGAATTTCAGGACCGCATAGCTAGCTAGGCAACACCACCAGCGTTTCAATAGTGTCACTAATTATGGATAAAAAATATATACTTACATTGATTTGTTGTTTGTTCATTGCTTGCTGTGTCAAAAAGAACTTTTCTTGCATTGAAATTCCATTGTATATCAAGCGATTGAAAGTCATCAGCCTTTGCAAATGCAGAGTAAACATTTACTTTCATTGTTTGCATATTTAGAGAGTAGAATTGATGTAACATATACTTAGAATTTGCGTGTAAGGTGTCTGTAAAGAAAGTTCCTAAAAAGAAAAGTTTGATGCTGGTTCTCCTAATGTGTTCATATCTTATGCTGATTCATGTGAATGAACAGGAAGCTGACTCAGATAATTTGAATGGAAACGAAAGGAACAATGTGAGCAAAAAACATACTTCTTGCATTTTACCCTGATGAGTGCAAGACAAACAGCTTTGTACTTGATGCTATTTAAAAAAATCTCTTTAGTACTCTTTAGTACTCTTTAGTACTCTTTATTTTTGCCATCAGAATTGCCAAATTTGCGACAAAATGATTTTCTGTTTGTATATTAAGCGCACTATACATATTTAATTATTTTATTGTTAATGTCCCCATTTTAGATAAGAAAAAGTTAATATGTCTTTTTCAGGTTTGTTACAATTTTACAATACAATTTAAAGAACCATGTGTTCAATTCACTCTACCATCTAGCATGCAGAGAACATAAAAGTAAATGTGATGCATCAGACTAAAACAACCCCTTAAAAAACATCTCCCCTCTTGATTTCCAAATCCTTTTAAATGTTTCCTGAATTACTCTAAGTACATGATTTATTCCTGCCTAACCCATCCATTTATGTAAAATGAATTGTCTGTATGAGCATTATTCCTTCCAATTCCAAACCCCCTCGGGATGAATTCACATCATGTGGGGTGATGAAAGTCAATAGCGAGGTTCACACGGACAGTCCATTAACTTAAAGTTAAGGTCGTGGTTATAAACTGTAAAGTCATTGAAGTTATGCCAGCTTGTAGTTAAAATGAATGCTTTCCCTGGCTTGTTAACTTGAATACTTGTTGTTTTGGTCGTGTGTGAACACTTGTCATTGTTAATGGATTATTGCCTATAACTTCAAGGATTTGAAAACTTGAAGTAGTTTTAAAATATGACAGATCTGTGTGAACTCAACTGATGTCATACATGAAAACAAGTGTTTCCTCCTCTTCTCTTCTATGTCTTCCGTTCTCATAGCTCTAATAAGTAGGAGTTATTAGGAGAAGAATGCAGTGTTTAGGTTGAAGCCAATGTCATGTCTGAAAAAACAAGTAATCCATCCTCACATTTCCACCGACCCCCTCCTACCTCATTGTTGTAAACAAGAGCGATGAGTAGGGGACAATGAAAGAAGGATGGATGAAAGAAGGATGGGTGAAAGAAGGATGGATGAAAGAAGAATGGACGAGAGAAGGATGGATGAGAGAAGGATGGGTGAAAGAAGGATGGATGAGAGAAGGATGGGTGAAAGAAGGATGGATGAAAGAAGAATGGATGAGAGAAGGATGGATGAAAGAAGGATGGGTGAGAGAAGGATGGATGAGAGAAGGATGGATGAGAGAAGGATGGGTGAAAGAAGGATGGATGAAAGAAGGATGGATGAAAGAAGGATGGATGAGAGAAGGATGGATGAGAGAAGGATGGATGAGAGAAGGATGGATGAGAGAAGGATGGATGAAAGAAGAATGGATGAGAGAAGAATGGATGAGAGAAGAATGGATGAGAGAAGGATGGATGAGAGAAGGATGGATGAGAGAAGGATGGATGAGAGAAGGATGGATGAGAGAAGGATGGATGAAAGAAGGATGGTTGAAAGAAGGATGGTTGAAAGAAGGATGGATGAAAGGAGGATGGATGAAAGGAGGATGGATGAAAGAAGGATGGATGAAAGAAGGATGAATGAAAGAAGAATGGATGAAAGAAGGATGGATGAAAGAAGAATGGATGAAAGAAGGATAAATGAAAGGAGGATGGATGAAAGAAGGATGGATGAAAGGAGGATGGATGAAAGAAGGATGAATGAAAGAAGAATGGATGAAAGAAGGATGGATGGAAGAAGGATGGATGAAAGAAGGATGAATGAAAGAAGGATGGATGAAAGGAGGATGGATGAAAGAAGGATGGATGAAAGAAGGATGGATATCCTGAATGGGATGAGTGTGTATCCTTAATCTAGGTAATGTTCTGACTTCTGAGAGTAAAGTAAATATTTCCTGAGAAAAGAAAATGAATGAAGGAGGCAATCTAATCATGAGTAAAGGCTTGTTCTCATAAACAAAGGTAAACCGCTGTGGTATACTATGGCTTATGTGAACAAGCCTTAGAAACCTATAATACCTTATCTGCCTTCCCAACTCTCATCATTCTAAGTTAAAATTGACAAAGAGTTGGGGATGAGAGAAGGATGAGATGATTACGGTGAGTGCTTGTACCCGAAACCTAGCCAATGCTCTGAATGAGAATTCACAAGTTCCTCTGCCTTCCCCTCCCCCCAATCACTAAAAAGTGGAAGTGATTTATGGAAAGGAGCAGCACTGAAGTGCTTTTGTTTAATACATATATCCCTAATCTAGCCATGAGAGAGATTACACCCCTCTATTTTCCCTCTTGCCCCCCCCCCCCTCCCCACCCCACCCCATGTGCCTCCCCCATGTTTCCCTCACCCTTCACTCATCCTCATTAGTACATGAATGAGTGAGAATAGGGGGGGGGGGGGGAGAAAGTGTTTGGCTGAATGGATACCCTTAATCTAATCATGAGATTAAAACAAATTAATCCTAGCTCTCTGCCCATCCACCTGCCCTCCTCTGCTGACTACCTCCCCCTTCTACTCGATCCTCTAAGGAGGAACGATGAGGAAGAACGATGAGGAAGAACGATGGGGAAGAGAGAGAGAGGGAGAGAGAAAGAGAGAGAGAGAAGAAGAAAGTATTGATTTAGGTGACTGGCATGTATCCAGGTATGCCCATTTTTTAAAGAGAGAAAGAGAGAGCGAAGCGACTACTCCTTTCAACCCTTCTCTCTCTCTCTGTGTGCTCATCCCCCTTTTAGGAGTGATCACATAGAAGAAAGCATTGATTTGGATGACAGCATCTATCCGTAACTTCTGCCTTCTTTAGTGAATGTCATGAGAGTGAAACAAAGAATCCCTCCATTCCCATGCCCCCTCTCCCTCTTCACCCTCCCTCCTCCCCCTCTTCCTCCTCTTCCCTCCTCTCCCCTCCACCCTACTCACCCCAAGTATGATTAGGAGGGGATAGAAGAAAGCAGTGTTTTGAGTGTTTGCATGTATCCCTAATCTACTACATTTTATGAGAGTACAGCAAATAATTCCTCTATTCCTATCCCTCCTCCCCCTTCCCTCCCCCTCCCCCTCCCCTCCCCTCCTACGCCTACCCCTCCCCTCCCACCCTTACCCCTCCAAACCCCTCTAAAATATGAGTGATAAGGAGGGGATAGAAGAAAGGCAGTGATTTGGGTGACGGCATGTACCCCTAATCAAATACCAATCAAAGGGAATGCAATATCTCATTCAACAAGACATGGAATTTGTTGATTCATAATCCCCCAAAAGGGCATTCAACTTTTGACATTTGACGGACAACGTTGAGGTCAGACGAGGTCTGTCCACACAACAACTGGAGGTCGTGTAGCGTACATTGTGAAATATGTTTGCAAGATCTGTGAGACCAGCTATGTGTGAATGATCCTTGAAGGGAAAGCTCATCTTTATGGCCTGTGGTACTCCATTGATAACAAATAGTATTTGGACCACAGTTGTAAAGTTTGCCTTGTGAATCAATGATGAACTTGAATTAATGAGAATTTGATTACAGTAATTCTTGATTCTTACTATGGTTTAGCTTTAGCTAGTCTACATGGCTTGAGAAATATTTAGCAATCCTATCATCTGTTTCACAAAAATAAAGTTATGTGAAATGTAAGCAAGATCAATACTAATTGCCTTGTTATAATACTCTCTAAAAACTGAAATGTTAAATCACCATTTAAAAGGGCCAAAGAGTGATTACTTTTTCAAAATTAACAGTTAAAGATGCTTGATGCAACCTAGATTTAGCAAGTGTTAATCTACCATTTTGAAAAAGTGGTTACTCCCTTTAAGTAGCGACTTAACGTTTCAGTTTTAGATTCAGCTGCAAAAGTAGTAGTGTATTTTATATACCGCATGTCTAGATTCTAGGCCTCTGATTGGTCAAATTTGCGGGCATGAAATTCACTACGGACTGCCGGGCAGTATACATAGATATGTATTAGCTTTGGCAATTTAGATACGCGGGCGCGCGGCTAGCACCATATCAAAGAGCGATCTATGAGAATTACGTTACGGTACCGTATTTCATCTGTCTTTGAAATTAATTTCTGAGCTAACGAAGGATGCAGTATATAAAACAAATGTTGACTGCTTCTTTTTTGCGTCACGGTAAAAACCATAGCCCTCGGTGATCTCGCAACTGCGCTATGCCCATAGCCCAGTTGCGAGCTCACCGAGGGCTATGGTTTTTACCGTGCCCCTCAAAGCAGTCAACATTTTGTATTATATTGGCCCTAAAATGGAGAAAGAATCTGGACTACATCCTCAGTAGATGGGAACATAGTCTCCATTATTAACCTGTACTAGCAGTAATGTGTTAATGGTTATAGAGGATTGAATATTGGATACAGGAAAAGGAGTGAGGGAATGAGAGAGAGAGAGAAAGAGAGAGAGAGAGAGAGAGATGGGAAAAAAAAAGGGTGAGATGGGAAAAAAGGAGTGTGGCAAGAAAGAGATGAAGGAACGAAGGAAAGGGAAAGCCGATCAAATCCCTATCTGATTTTCAAATATTATATAGTGTATTCATATTAAATATCATTGTTTCTTTTTCTGTCTCTCTGTCTCTGTCTCTCTTTTCCTCTCTCTCTCTCTTCCTCTCTCTCTTTCCTCTATCTCTCTTCCTCTCTCTTCCCCTCTCTCTTTTTTGCTCTCTTCCCCTCTTTCCCTTTCTCTTTCTTCCTCTCTTCCTCTCTCTTCTCTTCTCTCCCTTTATTTTCTCTCCCTCTATTCTTTCGTCCTTCTTTTCTTTCCTCCTTCTTTTCTTTCCTCCCTCTGTGCCTGTTTCTTGTTCTCAGTAGATACTCATTCCTTATTCTTTTCATCAATAATTTCTATGTACATGTATTCACCTATGAATTTTTTCCATTGAGATTTGCACATCAATAATGTAGATGCAGGTCTGTTTATTACTTTGTGACCTTATGCTTGTATTGTATTGTATTGTATTGTGAGCAGTGAAGTTGTTTGGCAAGCAGCGTTGAAATAATGAGTTGTACAATCCTTTTATCCCATAAAGGTCATTATGTCTGACAATCCATGCTTTTCAGTCTCGAGGGTGTGGTTAATTAGCTATGAGACTTTAAAGGCTTTGATTTAAAGGGCAATAACTTTGAAAATGTGAGACAAAAATCTGTTATTTTCGTTGAATCTGATGTATACAATGTACATGATTATAGGCCTGCATTTTTTGAGATGTTATGAAATATTTAATATTTAAAGTAAAGATGAAAGCTCACGCTGTTAGAAAATGCCAAAATCCTATCATTCTGACTCATCAAGTTTGATACACATTCTTTTGTGAGCATCCTTTGGGAAATTGAAGTTAAAAATAAGAAAAATAAGAAGAGGACACATGTGACACATTCAAATACAGCAATGAAATGGAATCCTTAAAGGTATAGACAAGTTTTGAAAACACCCCCCTCTCAAAAAATGAAATGGAAGCTCTTATTACCAATCATGTGAAAGAATATGTTTTGACTAATACGTGATAATACCAAATTTGCCGGGAAACCGCCTACTAATTGATATATTTGGTAAATTATCACATCTACACGGCCTGGATATATATCGCGTAGTCCCGTATACATCTTTCTGTGTACAGTGCTTGTAAGTTTACCAAGACTGGGCCAAATTTGTTATCATTTTGATGATTCCAGAACCTTGCAGTACACACCAAAACTTATATGCTAGATGATCAACCTTTTCTGATCGATTCCACAACGTTTCTTTCAGAATGCAATCGCATGACCAGAACTGCATGGTCTATACCTTTAATCAAAAGGCATGGTGCAATAAATTCTTCCACTGCGTTGTAAGATCACTTTCAGATTAGGAGAAGTTTATTCTTTAAAGAGTATTTTAAACTGAATGGAACGTCTCAACTCAGTAAGCATGGCTGAGATTTGTAAAAGTTGTTTTTAAACACAAGATTTTGGTGAAAAGCAGTGCTTATTCAAAAGGATCCTTGCATCGATTTGAATAACAATCATATTTGTCGCATGATCGCTTTTAATAACCTTGTTTTCTTTCTCGTTTGCAAGGGGAGTAGAAGCTTTGTCACGTTAAAGACATCATAAAGATCAGTCTATTGCGTATATACATATATTTTAGAATATCTCTTTAAAAAATACCCAACATTATAGCATCAATACTTTGCCGTTTCCACATTGTCTTTACCCAGTATCATATAAAGTTATTATTCTTTATCTAGTTCAGTATAATGTTTTTCGTCAAATAAAGTTCCCCCTTTTTTTAGGGTTGAGATGCTAGGAAAGGGTTTCAAGAGTACATTACACAAACATAAACCATTGCATAATGATGGTGGTTCTCTATCTCTCTCTATCTATCTCTCTCTCTCTCTCTCTTTCTCTCTCTCTCTCTCTCTCTCTCTTTCTCTCTCTGTGCATTATCAACTACATAGACAAAAAAATAAAAAATAACTTCAGTGGCAGGGCCGATAGTGAGAGTTCAATTAAAATAGGTTTTTAGCTATACCTTTAAGGAACATTGTCTGACTGTCAGACGCAGATAATGGGATAATTCGACCAAGTATTCATACTTTTTTAAACAAAGTCATAAGAGTCATAAGAAAGAGTTTTTTTTTCTTCCATTCTCTGTTCTCTCGCTATCAATTTTTCCACCAATGGCATTTTAAAGCACCACAATTGCATCGAGCACCACAAACAGATCTTTACTATTTTTCCTGCCCTAAATCACTTTTATAACTCAATTAATGAAAGATGCAGTCTGCCTATAGGCTTCAGCTAGCAAAAGATATGTTGCATAGCCACAACTGGTGGGGCAGCTCATCATCTATGGTTCGATAGTAATGGAATAGCGGTTTCGATAACGGTGTGCATGAAATGCCCTTGAGCCATGTGCGCGGTGAAACACGCGGTCCAGGCTGTCGTATCTTCATCCTCCCCGTTTTGCCGAATCAATAATATTCTATTTCGCCCCGAGCCCCAGGTGTGTCGTATGAGGGGAGGGCCTATTTGAAGAATATTGGGCAAAGGCAACTGCTAGGATAATGAAACGGAGTCAGGAGGGAGAAACGGAGAGAGGAAAAGAGAGAGAGAGTGGGAGGAAGGGAAACGGAGATAAGGAGGACCTGTTTGAAGAATATGTGGCAAAGGCAACTGCCAAGATAATGAAATAAGAGTCAGGGGGGGGGGGGGGGAAGAAAAATATGAGAGAGGAAGAGTAAGACAAAGAGAGAAAATGGAAAAAGTGAGAAAGAGAAAAAGAGATAGAAAGAGAGAGAAAGATAGAGATATGAAGGGAAAGGAGGAGGAGAAAATTGTGACAATTTTTTAATAACACTTTTATCAATATCGAGATCAATAGGCGAATGCGTACTCATGTAACATGCTTATTTAATATCTTTAGGCCCAAGTTTTCATATACCCAATTTTTAATGTTCTGTAGATATTTAGGTATTACAAAACAGGGCCGTCTATAATTGAATGCTCCTTAAATGACATTAGTTCTATTCCTTCATCAGTCACAGTCATCAAACATGAGCTACATAATCTCCTAATAGCTTTCATTACTCTCTTCCGAGGAATCCTTACTCGGAAAAGGATCATGCCGAATGACCCAAATTAATCCCATTCAAATTTTAATATCTCAGCAAGGAGGATTCATATTTCATCTCTCTGCTATAATTTCATTCCCAATCGTCATAATCGGGGAAGAAAATGAAAATGAAATTGTCCGGTTGCCATGGAAGTTTAGCGGTGATGCCACTTGCCCAAGACAGGATCAATTTTCAAATTGAGGTGGAGGGAAGATCGTGCCACGGGGGGCCCGGGGTCTCCGCAGTGTCAGACGGAATCGGATCCCTCGGGTTTGAAGTGGCGTCAAGTAAGAACCAACTGAGACAGATGAGAGGCACTAGTCGTTTATGAGAGAGGTGAAAAATGCTACAGATCCATGAGATTTTTCATCAAATTTGCAAAAAAATTTTTTTTTTGTTGGACGTGCGGTCCGATTTTACTTCAGTATGAAAGGAATTTGCTGAAAGGTCATTCTAGCGATAGTTGTACATATAATTTGGGACGTATTGGGCATTATTGAGGACTTGTGTGCCAGTGAGCATTTGACTGTACTTTGCCTGTTGAATACAGTGTGATTTTAATAATACACATTTTTTTCAAGAGTTCAAGATACCTAATACCTCATTATTAACGGGTTAATTAATTCAAGAAGGAATCAAATATCCCAGTGGCAAAATATGAATACTTATATACCTACATGTACACATGTTGTTAAAGAAAAGTTACATTGTACCTATAATGAATATGCATGGCTTGGCTTGAAGAATAGTTTTCCACTGCAATGCACATAATGTACATGAACAAAATGTGCATCTGAATATTAAACACAAAAACGCTTCTCCCCTAGGAGAATTCCAATACAGAATGTATGGTTGTGGATTAATCAAGTTAAGTCATATAACAAACACTGTGACAAGGAGTGGAGGTGATTCTGTGTAGAGCTCTCTGTGTTATCAACATACTTGTATTTACATACACATGTTTCCTTCCCCCCACCACACAATCTTGTAGCTTGCATAGACATTATTTATAGGTAAATATGTACAGTGCCCATTATATCATATGATGTGATACATTTTTATATTATTTTTCCACAGTGATTACAGAGAAAGTAATATATGTTACAAAATCATGCTGTTGATAACAGATATTTGATATTTTAATGCATTTTAGGTGTAAAATTCACAGTCCAAGTTCCCATTACAAATTAACTAGTGAATAGCAGAGGAAAAATGGTAATATGATTTGTGAAATATTTCCTATTTGCCTTAAAATAAATGACTTTACAAAAGAAAAAGATATGTGCTTGAAAACGGAAATCAGAAATTTCAGTGAATTCATGTGCAACTATTTCAGTCAGAGTTCCCAGCAAAATTCAGGCGGTAATCTATCGTTCCAAAAAGTGCAGAACTTTGTCATTGCGCTCATTAATTTAATAACATAATAAAAGGGATAAAATACAATCATGTACCTGATGCTGATACAAAACATATCAAGCAAATACATCCGTCATTAAATCTTGAAATTGTTGTCTTTTTAAACTTTACAAGTGAATTCCCCATTTTTTTATAGAGTAAAATAGGTTTTAGAAAAACAAATACTATCCAGTTAATAATCAGTAGGGCACCTCCTAGTTCTTCGAAAAAGAACCGTATATATATATCATGATCCAGTTTGTTTTTATCTTCAAGCCTCTAGACTATCGGATGCATCTCGGATCCCTGGGGTAGCGACTATCAGGTTTACAAAGTAATAGTGAGCTTAATGGAAAGAAGTGAGCGGGAAATTTGTGCAATCAATGGTGTTTTCGGAAGTCTGTCTTGATGCAGACCTTTTGAGAGGCTTGCATTATCAGTAAAGAGGCCTGTGGTGAAGCGACTTGGCGTATACCTATGGTCTGTTACCTGAGACTTCAGTTCATTGGAGTCTCGCAGAAGACTGGTGGCAGAGTTGTTGTTTCTAAAGAACTTGCAGCAAATTAAACAACTCTTTTTCTTCTTTTTTTTTGCTTGTTTTTTCTTCTTCTTCTTGATATAAGTCTGTTCTTACAAATACAAGTCTTGGTGTAAAATAATGGAGACAGACATAGCGGGAAGAGGAAAGATTACCAGTAGAAGAAGGGAGAGGAGATAGGGGGAGATAGAGATGGAGAGATGGAGAGAGAGAGAGAGAGAGAGAGAGAGAGAGAGAGAGAAAGAAAGAAAGAAAGTGTGGAAGTGATATAAAGGAAAGTGAGATGGAAAGAGAGAGAGAGAGAGAAAGAGAGGGGGGGGGGGGGGGGTAGGGACCGAGAAAAAAGGATATATTGAAGGAAAGAGAGAGCGCCAGAGAGATGGATTTGTGTGTTTGAGAGAGAAAGAGAGAGAGAGAGAGAGAGTGAGAAAGAAAGAGAGATCATTCTAGAACAGCTGTATTACTGTGTCATACACCTATCATATCTAAGCCCCTCGCTCTAGTTTTAATGAAATCTAGATCATGTGACAGTCACTTTGTCTACGTGAACTTTCCCTCGTTCAAACAAGATTACATGTAGCTTCAAGGAACTCTAGCCAAATCAAGAAAGGTCTGGTGTCCCTAGTGTCTGGTACAATTTAGTTACAAATTAGCAGTATGATCATTATTTTGAGAGTGCTGTTTTGTGAGTATCCTGATTTGAATCAGAAAGCATTCTCCTGGAGTCTTCCCCTTGTGGTACCTCCATGCTACTGTCCAGTGGTTGGTACTTGGTATGCTTCCAAGTTCCTAGACAATTTATGGAGAGTTCAAAAACGATGGAGTGTCTTGACTCTTGAGCATTCTTTAGACTACTCTATGAGAAATACCAAACCTTTTTCAAACTGTCTGATTTTTTTGTAATTCAGAGTAAAGGGATTTTTGTTGTTGTTCAGTCTAATGGTGTTGTGTTGGTGTGGTGTGAGTCTCCCGGTTGTCACAGAAGCAGTAATTAATGTACTTTCATAAAGAAGTCATTGCTCGTCCAGCTCTCAGTAAACATTATTCATGTATTCCAAATCCTTCATTCATTCATTCATTCATTCAATCGATTTGCTATTAAAGTAAATTGGGCTTGAAACTACCACAACAATCAGTAGGATAGGGTCAGATTGCAACATTCAGGTCACCAACAATCAACATTCATCCTTGATGTCTTTTATGGTACATGTACCTACACTTTGAGAGTGCACTTATTTTTTAGTGCATATGGGGTCCCTAGAATGTGCAACTGAAACTTGTGTTTTGAAAAAGAACACCCCACAATCCTGAGCACTTGGCATCATCCGAGAGTCTGAGTGCCAGCTTGTGATCATCGTCGGCTGCCTGCAAGAAAGCCTTTACTAGTGACTAGCCATTACTGGCATTGACAATACATCTAGCTCTTAAAGGGATTGGGTATCTTTGCCTCAGATTCTTTTTTTTTTAAATCTGCATTTAGCTCATGCTGCAATCATGATTATACATTTTTAGGTCAGTCAGGAATCCCATGACTTCTACAAGCCGATCGCCTGTCTGATTATCAAGATATTTATGATTGGAATTAGAAATGTCAAAAAACGTTTTCCCATTGGTTTTTATAACACTACAGTCTATTTTGGAAAATGAGCTTGGTAAAACCGGTCACTCAAAGATTTTTTATTTTTTGAATCACTTCATGATTATTTTGAAGTGCAATTTTGTTAGGGCTTCAATATTACACCATATCACAGACACTGATAACACGTAGGGCCATGCATCTCAGATTTGTAAACTGGAAACATTGGTAAACAATGTCTTTAAGGCCTTCTTGCGGACAGCAGACGACATGCAGATACTTGTATTTAACCCTCACGATATCTGGAGATGTAATTATACAGACCCCGCCATGATTGTCGATGTTGTCCTACAACACATTAATCATGTGACGAGTGCCGATGGAATGGAGTTGCTCATCGTCTGTAAATGAGGGCGGCTGCATTGATTGACAGACAGACCAATTTGCAAAACAGAAACAAAAACAAGGGGCCTTCTAACCTTCTTTGTCTTTAACATATTCATTAGGCTCTTTAAAGATGAGAGTTGGGTTTAGGGCTTCAAAGGTCATGATGATTCATTATCAAGGTCATTGGTTTTCTTGGTTGTATATGTACATGTACATGGTGTAGAATGAAATCCAAACAGAGATGTCAAAGACCACATATTTGCTTGTCTTCCATTTAAAATATTTGTTCTTGTTAGTTCATTGTCATCAGTAATTATCAGCAATAAACTTTAATTGAAAATTTAGAAATGTTCTGCATTTATATATGTAACAGAAACCAGTTTCCTTCTGCCTATCCCCAGGCTAGCAAATTGGTATTTCTTACTTTATTTTTTAAATGTTTTATATCTATGCCTAGAAATGAAGTAAATAAAAATTGAATGAAATTAAAAATGATTACCGTTATGTTTTTTTCCCTTTCATATTGCCTTGAAATGCATGAAAGGTCTAAATAAGCAGATGTTGTCTATCCAGCATATTAAACAAATTTATTTCTCCCCTTTAAATACAATTTCTCTCCTAAGGGAATTCCAATTCGTTTTTTTCACCACCACCACAACTTCAATTTCAATTTAACTTCAAAAGAAGACATTCTAAACCATTGCATCTGTCATTGGTTTCCATGGTTTTCCAGGTTTCTTCTGATTCATTGCTTCAGGAAAAATGGCAAACCCACAAACCCCAGAGCAGGAAGCTGCGTGAATCAAAATTGCAAATATCGAGCCTTTTTGTCCATCTAGATATTCGAACATGCTGGAGCATAAATGCATTTTATATCGCTGTCTGGCTTTTAAATATTCCTCTCCGTAGCAGATCAATTAATGTGAAGGAGAGATGGCAAAGAAGAATGTCATTGAATAGGGCTTCTGGGAAAAAAGCAGACGATAGGTCATGTGACTTGCACTCGTCCCCCCCCCCCCCCCCTCTCCAAGTATGTATGATACATGTACATAATTATTCAAAGCCATCATTTTTTTAATCTCTGTCACGCTTTTAAACATTTCTCTCCGCAGCAGATCAATTCATGTTCAGAAGAGATGGGAAAGAAGAATGTCATTAAATAGGGCTTCTGGGAAAAAGAAGACGATTGATCATGTGACTTGTGCTCCCCCCTCCAAGAAGGTGTATACATGTACTAAATATATTAAAAGCTGAAGCATAAACGTTTCTCTCCACACAAGATCAATTCATGTGGAGAAGGAACGAATAAACAAAGATAAATGTCACTGAATAGCCAACCATATGGCTTCAGGGAAAAGCAGACGATGGATCATGTGACTTGCGCCCCCTCCCCCCTCCTAATAGATATACATGTACTTACTCTCATATAATAAACGCAGAAGCATAAATTCTGAGCCATCTTATTTTATATCTCTGTCATGTTTTCAAATGTTTCTCTCCACACAATTTGACCAATTCATGTGCAGAAGGAACGTTTGAGTAAAGAAAAATGTCATAGAATATGGTTTCTAAGAATAAGCAGACAGTGGAGCATGTGAGTTGCGCACCCTCCCCCTCCAAGTAGATATACATGTACATACTTTCATATATCAAATGCTGAAGCATAAATTCTAAGCCATCTTATTTGATATCTCTGTCATGCTTTCAAACGTTTCTCTCAACACAAGACCAATTCATTTGTAGAAGGAACAAATGAACAAAGATAAATGTCACTGAATAGCCATAGGGCTTTAGGGAAAGGCAGACAATGGATCTCGCCCCCTCCCCCCTCCCCCTCCCCCCTCCCCCTCCCCCTCCCCCTACCCCTCATAGATATACATACTTTCATAAGGTCATATACCTGTCAAGTTGTATCCTATTTCACACACGTTCTGAAGCTGTGAGCTCATTTTCTATTGCTGCATGTCTCATAAATCATAATGGTGTTCTGCTATAGTAGATCTAATTGCTTACAGTGTATAACTGTTATAAAAAATGTTTATAAAACTATTTTGTGAAAAGAGATAACTTGAAAAAATATGAATTGATGAATTTGTGCATGTTTATATTTTCCTACAAAAAAGAAGGACAAAATGAAATATTTTAGGAATACATTTTGTTGTATATATGAAGGCTTATCACAAACCTTGGGGGAACAGCCTCTGGATTCTTGGAAATTTAATATGATTTTATCTCGAAAGCCACACCTGTTACATGTTATAATTCAGATTGAAGTAATGACTTGTTGTTGCTTTAACCACCAAATTCAATTACGATCTTGACAGTTTATCCAGGTCTTTCTGTCTGTCTGTGTTTTGTCTGTCTGTCTGCCTCTGTCTCTGTCTTTGTCTCTCTCTGTCTCTGTTTCTTTCTCTCTCTCTTTCTCTTTCTTTCTCTCCATCTCTCTTTTTCTCTCTCTTCCCCTCTCTTTCTCTTTCCCTCTCTTTTTCTCTTCCTCTCTCTTTCTCTTCCTCTCTCTTTCTCTTCCTCTTCCTCTCTCTTTCCCTTCCTCTTCCTCTTCCTCTCTCTCTATCATGATGTTTTTATTCTTGATATTCAGTAAGATTTAGCATCTACTATTATACCACATGCAATCTACAGTAGATATTAAATGAGTATTTGAAAAATGTTGTAAACATTGATTCTTCCTTTATATCTTGGATTCCTTTTCTTCTTTTTTCTTTTTGCTTATGACTTCACTTTCATGATTGAGTTTCCATGATCTATCTACATTACACATTGAATAATTATGAATATTTTTGTGATTACTCTAGCATTATTAAGCTCTATAATGGATTTGTAACGCCCTCAAGTTAAACTTATATGTTAATCCTTCTTTATGATTATTTTATGTTAGTATTACAATGTTAGTATTTTACATTGATGATGTTTGATTATATGATTTTTTTATAATCATGATTACGTTGTTTTAGTTTTGTAACTCTGGAAAAAAATCATGAAGAGAAAATATGCAATTAACTCAATTCAAGTAAACATGATATGTTATATTTGATCACACATTTTCTATGGACCCTAGAATATGGTATCTTCAATCTCTGGCTCCATTGCCAAGAGGTTCAAATATATGGAACAGAATATTTCTCAAATGTTCCATCAATTGTCACCGGAGCATATGTTGTAAAACTCCAAAAGTGAACAGTCAAATTTAGGATCATACTCTCTCGACCTCTACTAAATCTTTTGATTGATTACGTGCCCCAAAATAGACTCAATATTTTTCTCTCTCTAAAAATCCTTTCACCTTCATATTTGAAAACATTTTTTTTATGCGTGGTATTACTCAAACATTTCATGTGAAGACAACGTAAACATGGCACGCAATAACGGCACAGAACATTGATCAAATGGGCGGTATATTAGCGATTATTGTCGCACAAGATGGATGGGTATTGGGATTGGCGACGACAGTCATGTGAGATGCTGCTCTGAGGACCGACGCTTGTCAAAACACATTCATCATCGGGCATCATTCAGGCCTCTTTAAAGAGAACATTGAATTCTGGTATTAAAAGAGCAAGTTGAGATTTTTCTCCTTCTTTGTATGACAGTTTGAAATAACTTGATAGTAGAAATGTCCCTTCTGCTTGTCAAATGCCCTCATATAGGATATCTAATGACATTAACAGACAAGTTTGAACCAAACTTACATGCCACATCGGTGTGTAGTTCCATATGCTCATATCTGTGTCGTGTGCCTGTGATTTTTTAGCAAGATTAGGTATATTAAAAAAAAAAATTGATCCTCATAGTCTAAATAAAATTTGATGTACAACAAATTCAACCTTTCCTTATTGGCTTTTTTCTTCTTCCAAGCATCACTGAGAGTATTAGTACCCTCTGTAAAAAACAGGTCCTCAGATAATTTATCAAGATACTTTCCACCGATAGCTAGAATCATGTTAACTCCGTTTTAAAGGATATGAGTTTAATAAGGCCCTTCTGGCTCTCAGCATATGCTACATTGTGACCCTCCATTGTCAACCTTGTTTCTCCTTATTAGTCCCTGTAGTTTCTCATTCTTTAATGACAGGTTTGATATCTGACTTTTGTGGTGATTCAGGACACAGCACCAGGTTTCTTTAATCATGTCACTGCATGATGGATGAAATGGCTTGCTGTTTGCATCTTCACTAGTTCACTTCAAATTTGCTCAAGCTAGTTGTGATCAGGCTAAGGGTGTGTTTATCATCCCTTTTCTGGCCTAGAATCAGCGTTTTCAAACGTGTTTCAGGCAAATTTGCATGGAAACAATAGCAAGCCCGTTTTCAAACGTCTTTAGATATGGGTAAAGTGTAACGCCAAAAAAAAAGGTGTGTTTTGAATGTGAGAATGAGCCAGAATCAAGTTTTCGAGAGATGATAAATGAAAAGCTATTTTGAAACACACATACAAATCGGACGTTCCCGAGTTTATTTTCTATCTGGAGAAATAGCGCGCGCCATGTGCTGTGCCCTAGTTGACCTCTGAGCAACTCTCTGTTTCCGGGTCAAACGGCACAAAGCAGTTGCGCAGAGACAAGGCCTTTATTTTGAATCTTGACGAGTTGATAAAGGCGACATTTCGCAAATCACGTCTTTATAGTGGGGTTCGATATGTATATATAGAAACGCTGTTTCTGAGTTGAAAAAAAATGATGAACGCACCCTGATTTTCCTGGAGCAGCATGAACAAGCTATTATAAAAAACTTCGGCTAATAAAGACAGTCTTCAAGAAGATTTTCAAGGAGATTGAGTGATAGGAGCAATTCTTGAGGGTATTAATTGGATGACCTGGGGAGAAACTTGTTGCATCACTTCAAAATCTTGATAAAGGTAATTATCTCTTCACACCGATGTTATTGCAGGATGGCAACTTAGGGTTTCATTGTAAGCGTGGCTCCGTGATGCATACAAGGCTCCGGGGTATACCGTGTGAGTCAAAAAAAAGTTTACACCTAGAAAATTGCTAATTATTTTAAAATTCATCTATGAACAGTAAATTATTATACATCTTATGAAAGAGTGTTTTATCCCAAATCATTTGGTATCATTTTTGTGTTGCAAGTGTTCACGCTTGGATGAACACGAGGCATTGTTTGCGAGAGTGCAAAAATCGACTTGCGCCAAAGTGATGCGTACAGTATGTACATGTATTATGTTGGGATTAATGGAGTGAGAGAATGAATTAAATGTATCAAATGAAATGCATTGCATATGCTTTTTGCAAAGGGCAAAGTCACACCACCCACACACACGCGCACAAATGTTCGTTGATATTTGATATTTGATATGTGTGGCATGATTAATTTTGTTAGGGCTGTTATTTGGATCTGCAAAGACCGAATTAATACCCAAATCCAAATTGTTTTATTCAAACATCACATAAGCAACTTTGGCGCAAGTCGATTTTTGCACTCTCGCAAACAATGCCTCGTGTTCATCCAAGCGTGAACACATACCACACAAAAATGGTACCAAATGATTTGGGATAAAACACTCTTTCATAAGATGTATAATAATTTACTGTTCATAGATGATTTTTAAAATAATTAGCAATTTTCTAGGTGTAAACTTTCTTTTGACTCACACGGTATACCCCGGAGCCTTGTATGCATCACGGAGCCACGCTTACAATGAAACCCTAAGTTGCCATCCAACAATAACATTGGTGTGAAGAGATAATTACCTTTATCAAGTGTAAACTTTTTTTTTGACTCACTCTGTACATATAATGATAAACATGTTAGTCGTGTATCACAAGTTTTTGCAAGCAAATAATTGTGGGAAAATCCCTTTTAAATCTGTCTACTTAAATGGAAAATAGATTCTTAGAGAATCAGACCTATTTTCTTCTTCTTCTACTCATTAATATTATCATCATTATTGTTATTGTTGTTGTTGTTATTATTATTATTAACTGCATTGGAATCTTTCAGAAGTAATTGAAACTGGTTCCTTTAAATACAATACAATTCTTTTACCAGCATTGAAGATAAGTTTTAATTCCTTAGCACTTGCTGTACCTGAAAACTGGTCATCCACTTCCACCTGCTTTATACAGCAGCAATAATATCTTGTGAGCAATTACCTTCAGGGATTATTCTGTTTGATATTTAAACCCGTCTCTGGATCTAAGATTGCTGTTGTCAAAGGAAAACTTAGACCTTCTACTAATTTCCTTTGTTAAACCCCATTTTGATCAAAATCTGAAGTCAGGCATTGGGGTTAAATCTTAAGAGGATACGGCCAAAGTGTTCCTGTGTTATTTCAATCTTTCCGATGAACTGTTCGACACTTTCCTTCAAAATGCAGCATTCGCATGACTTCATCTTTACATCTTTTCTTGGGGTTTGAAAATGTGAAAATAGAAATTATTTCCATCCACCCATCGATTACGGGCAGAGAGGATGTGTGTATTTACGATTCTTCCAGGTTAGTGAATTACGTGTAAACACACGCAAGAGAAATGAAAGGCATCGCTCAAGCCCCAAAGGATAGTATGAGTGATAGTCTCGGTCAATGATGAGTGTAGGTAGGCAAACACACATCATAAATATTGTCGGAAAGCCATTCTCTAACGAGTATTTGCAGAGTTCATTTATGGGTAGGCTGAAAGATTTATGGGAATTTAAATATGGCTATTTCTGAAGGTGAGAGAGTGATAGAGAGAGAGAGGAGTGGGGGAGAGCGGATAAAGTCATGCTGACTTTTATTTGTGTCTAGCCAGTTACAAATACGGTAGCTATGTATGAACACATGTTTTAGTGGCATTCTAGGAGACACTACAGATAATTAGTGTGCCGTGAGCCAGAATAGTGTTAAGTCTGCCTGAGTAAAATAATATGAGTAAGAGCGCTTTCACACTCTCCACACAATTCTTTCCCTTTATCATTTTGTTTCTCGCTGGGACGTTCTTTTTGGGGGTAATTTGTTTTCTATCAGCATTGTAAAAGATTATTTTTGAAGTTGGCAAACCTACAAACGTTTTGTATATAATTGAATAAAAAGTGCATCAATTTTCTTAATCGTTCTAACAATGATTCCCAAGTAAACTATTGTTAAGTCTGAAATTTTCCATTGTTGTTAGTCAATCTTTAATTTCGTCATACCTATAGGCAGGGAATAAATATCTTATAACAACTTTATTTTAATATATTACATTTCTTGGGTAAATTTTGGATTAAGCTAAAGAGACATTTCAAAACAAGTTATCATCTTCATCATAAATAATATATGTTTTTAACTCAGCTGTCTCTCCACACTCAACAACACAACAAAAAAATCATCAAGAAAATCCTTACACATTACAACCATCAAATAATGGCAATACAAACTCAAAACCAACAGTAAAGAAAGAGGGAGCCTTAATCGCTCTGATGCCAAATCCCTCACTTTTATAGTCATCTATTCTTGCTTTTATTGCTCGTTTCCTCCTCTTCCCTTCCCCAGACTACTTAGGGAGAAAATTCCCGGAAGAGGCATAAATGGTTTTAGAAATGATGGCTCCCTGCCACATCTAGATATAAGGGTCATCAGTTGGGTTGGAATTCGATGCAAGGGCATATATTGTGATGTCTGGGGTGTTTGAACGGTGACATCTCTTAAGAGCCTTGCATAATGCAATCCGCAAAAACTGTATGCTATTGTGGAGAGGTTTTTAGCATAGAAAGGAAAGAAAATAGAATATTCATGTGTGGGTGATCTGGCCGTGGGTGATTTGAGTACGCTTAGTTCAGATATGACATTGAATAAGAAATATGATATGATATGATATGATATGGCATGATTGTGTTTTCTATGTACCAATAACATGAGACAAGACATTGTTTTTAGTTTAGATAATAATTATGGAAATGTTATACAAGTTGATTGTAAACAACAAAAACATCTTTTAATTAATTTGATTAATTTAATTGATTTTATACATGTAAAGGCATTATGTATACAGTCCTAAAATTGGAATGGACTGCAAGATTATTATAGAAAACATCTGACATGTAATGTACATGAATATGAATTGCATGTTTGTAAAAAAAGAATCTGAGGCGTATATACATGGATATGAATTGCATGTTTGTAAAAGATGAAGTGATGAAATGTGATACATTTGGTATTCTGAGATTACAACCATGGACCTAAGAAATGGAATGTTAATGAACTGATAAGTTTGGTGAATATTTCAGTGTGCCACATGGAATCAGCCAAGTTTGTCTCAATTGCTATCTCATACAGATGTGAATGTGTTGTATAATAGTGGCTAAGTATAGCAATGATTTTAATTATTAATTCTGAAGTTTCATGCAAATACTCACTTTCTAATGCTTGGTACATCTGTAATACTTTTTCATCAATGTTAAAAATACTGAATGCCTGATCCCATTGAGTGCACTACCAAAGCCAGAGACAAATTGGGTTGGTTTCTGTGAAAAGTGTGTTATATTTATCAAAATCAAGTCATATGCAGTGGGTCTAAAATAATACCGGTACTTAATTTCTCAACCACTAGAGTTCTAAAATATTCTTGTAAAGTCTGACAGTTCTCATATATACATGTACCGTATTGCTGTGTTAGCTATTTATTTTAAAGACATCTCTTAACCAATAGTCATACTTTCTTTTCATTGTTTTACAGGGCGATCAGCTCAACTTAGTATGTTCCTCACAATCCTTGGGTCATGTACTCCTAGGAGCAGAAGGATTCGGCAATCGAAACTGTGTACTAGAAGAAGCTTCCAACCAGGTGAGTTGTGTTTACTGTCATGTTTTCGATGAGCTTCGCGAGATTGAGTGACATGCAAAGACGTGTCCAGAATGCAGATGTGTCAAAGTCAGTGATTTTTGTTAATTAAAAGTTCTTTAAAGGCCCACTGTACTACTTATAGCTACTTGCGCCATCTACATGTATATGACTAACAATGCATTATCGGTGACCATTGGTCCCCCATGATCCTCTTTTTCTTATGGTAATTGAGAGCTGATTTGATGAGATAACCACCTGTCCAGTGACCTTGCAGGGTGGTCTAATCCCTCCTATACACTAGTACAGATGGCCTTTAAGAGACATTTGAATGAAAGTTTAGCCAATATTAAGCCTCATTGAGATGGCGTACATGCTTTAACCAGCTCCGTATCTGAGCGATGAAGTTCTACGTCTGTGTGATGATTTTGAACAACTATGCAGCTTGTGTTCCTGGTGTGTCTTTTGGTACCACTATATTTTGCTCAGCTACTGTAACGCTGGAATAGAAAGAGGAGAAGGGTGAGAAAAAATAATTTAGCATTAGTATATTCTTCACAATCACTCTGTCATGTACGCTTTGGGGCTGAAAGATTCAGTGATAGCAACTGTATATATTTGAGGAGGCTTCCAACCTACTGTAGTCAGTTGAATTCTGCTTCCTGTTATTTTTTTAACCCATTACCTCCGGGAACTGGATGTTCCTTGTATTAAGCACATGAGAATGAGAGAATGCAGTTTATTAAGGGAATAATGAGGAGAGGGATGAGAAAGAGTATTAATTTTTCCAAGATAATTGGATTTTGGCCTAGATAGTATTAGTGTGTGTTGTATCAACACTTTTATTGTATTCATCAGGTTAAACGTGTTTTGTATTTCTCCAACACTGCTGTCAAGATTTAATAGAGGATATATTTGTGAATACTAAAGCGCTACAATAAAAATTATTTTTAGTTTTATTTTACAGAGGGCAAGATTCAAAGCAAAGAATTGAAGAACAAAATATGTAACATATTGCACATAAGGAATTCCCCCAATTTCCCCAAACTTATTTTTTCTTTCACTTGTAGGCCTACCTCATGCAGAGGTGGCCATAGTATTATATACATATACATGTAGCTAGATAGAATAACCTTGATGCCATCTGTTGAGAGCCAGAAGGGCATTAAATCTGTGTACAGATATGGGTGTTAACACCTTCTCGCTCTCGACAGTAGATGTGTATCTTACTGAGCCTTCAGGCATTAGTGGAAATAAAACAGCGATTTATCATCACATAAAACACTTTTGAGTAATTGGAGTGTTAGAAGGTGTTTATTTTGCCCCCAATCTAGCATCGACCCTTGAGACCACATCAAATTAAATGGGATGAAACCACTGTGATCCCTCCCTCAGGGGGCGAAGGGAAGGTTGAGGGGTAGGGATAGGGAGGGGTTGGGGTTGATTGTAGTGAAGAGGTAGAAAGTTGGGAAAGATATCCCCAACCTTTCTCATCCACTATCACAAGGTTTAAATTCTTTAAGAAAAGGATGAGTTTAAAGAATATATATTTGATCCTTACGTATCTTCATAAATTTGTAGAAGCCAAGAAAGTTAAAAAATCAGGAGGAAAATGGAGGTAAAGACGGAGGAAGGGACAGACAGAAGGACGGACAGACGGAGGGAGTAAAAGAGAGAGAAAGGGAGAAAGAAAGAGAGAGGGAGAAAGAAAGAGAGGGAGAAAGAAAGAGAGGGAGAAAGAGAGAGAGGGAGAAAGAGAGAGAGAGAAAGGGAGAGGGGGAGAAAGAGAAAGAGAGGAAGAAAGAGAAAGAGAGAGAGAGGGAGAGAGAGAGAGAGAGAGAAAGAGAGAACAAAGAGGGAGTGAGAGAGAGCAAGGGAGGGAGGGAAAGAGGGAGAATGGCGAGAAGGAGAAAGACTGACGGGAAGAGAACGTATAGAATGTCCAGTTCTCACGTTCTCATTCTCTCATGTCTACGTGAAATTACGATTTCTGAAAAAAATAAATTATGTCCCCCCGGATATCTACTTTTGATGTGAAAGTGCAATCACCTATAAGATCTAGTTCTTTTTGTGAAACTACTCATTCCTAATAGTTAAAAGTAATCTTTTAGATCTAGTTTTTAAATGTTAAACTAACGTTCCCTTATTAAGAAAAAAAGTACTCTTGATGAGATCTACTTCTGATGTGAACCTACTCTTTGCCTAAAAATATTTTGTTTTAGTGCACTATGGAATATAGTTCTGATGGGCAGCTGCATGTACTTTTGCCAACAAAATACTTTTAAAAAAATAGAGAGAGAGAGAATGAGAGAGCGAGAGAGAGAGAGAGAGAGGCAAATAGAGAGAGGGAGACAGAGACAGAGAGAGATTGGGAGATTGAAAAAAGGGGGGGGGGGCATAGGAAAATCTTTTAAAAAGGGAGACAGGAAGAAAGAAGAAAACAGAAGTGGAACATGAAGCTTGAAATATAGAACTGATGTGAAAGTACTATCATGTCCCAGAAATGTTCCCATGTAATATATCATGCTTATAGTGACTTGGTCTCGATATTGCACACGCGGGATAGCAGAACATGGCGGCTTTATTGATTTATGCTCTGAAATCTGATATTGCGACATTGCAGTACCTTCTCACACATACTTTGGTCATGCTCTGATTTTTTATTAAAGGGCAAAATCATGATAACAGCGCTGTTAGCTAGAAGGGCGTTAACTCTTTGAAAAGTGATATTAGTAATTGCCTTCTGGCTTTCCGCTGATGATAAAGTGAACAGAAGTTATATATGTTAGACACTTGTACTTTTACAAATCATATTGGAGCTAGAAGGGCATTAGCTCATATCCTTTAACACAGAGTTAACACCCTTCTAGCTCTCAGAGCTGTTATCGTGATTTTGCATTTTTAAACAAAAATTCAGAGCATGACCGAAGTACGTGTGAGAAGGTACTGCAATGTTGCAATATCAGATTTCAGAGCAAAAATCAATAGAGCGCCCATATTCTGCTTATGATAGGACTTTTCATGGTTTTCTGAATGTGCAACTTTGCTAACTCATATTTCATAGAAGTATGCTGGATGAGCAATAGTGTTTTAGTGCTTTACTTGTTCTCAATTCCCAAATGAACAACATTTGTCTTAAAATGCGGTAAGAAAAAACCTATCCTCGTAAATATGGATATGAATAGTATTCATTTCTAATTGTAAAAAGTATTTGTATATGGAACCAATCATTATGCATGTTTAAAGAGCAAAACGGAGTCAACAAGATGAGATGACGCCATCTGTTTCCCTAAAATAAAGTTATCACCTAACTGGTTCTCAGAAGATTGGTATTACCTGACAGTGGAAGGTTATTGCAATGACGACCTTCGTCATTGCCTTGTTTTCGTTCACATTATTAATATTCTTACTTCTTCTTCCTCTTCTTCTTGTCGTCCGGAATCCCATTCGCTTTGCACGTAGTGCTTGTTATTCCTATCCAGGTCCTTTTCTCTTGCTCGATTCCTTTCAAACTTCGTAGGCGTAATCTCTGATATCCAATCTAGGTCACCTACTTTTTCGTTTTCTGAAATCACTCATGCGTAAACGTCCAGGCGCCATTTTGTCCGTTTCTGGTCCATTTTAAGGCCTTTCTATTTTCCTTCCTATCTCCACTATCCTAGATCCTACAAACTTCTAACAAATTACTCTAGATATTCTAAGAGACGTCCTTTCATCTGCGACGTATAACCTGCCCTTCAAAATGCCATCTTCATACTCAAAATTCAAATCTGAAACCGTCTCCGTCAACAATCTCTCAAATTCTTGAAAAAATGACCCCTAAATAATCTAAAACTGCCATAACTTTCTCATATAAATTCCGTTTTGTATTTAAATCACACAGTATCTTTATCCCATAATTGCACATAGCCATGCCAAATTTCACGCTCCAATGGCTTTGCAAAACCTAAATAGCGCCCTCTAAAGTTCTAAGAATTGGCTTTCTTTCTCTGGCCGTATCTCCATTATGGCTTGGCAAACCCGTACCCTTTTTTGGATTTAGATACTTGAAGATATGCCCTTTCCAGCCATATACAAAATTATATACCCTAACACTGACCGACTTTCAGAAAAATGCCCTCCAAATTCGCCATTTTCCAGAAAATTCCAAAATAACTTCAACTTGCTCTAAAATGACGATCTTTATACCTACATCAATGAAACTTGGCAGACATATGTATCAATATACGTGACAACTGTTTGCCAAGTTTGGTAAAATTCTAATATGTCAGCGCAAAGTTATCGTCAAAAATGATGAATTTACTATGCATTACGTAATAGCGCGTTTAATGCGTACAATACATTGCGCGCACATAACAGTGGTGTCAAACTGACCGCAATGAAGTGCCCTTTCGAATGATACCAAGTATAGTATATGTTCACACAGAAAATTGTGAGTAAATCGCATTTGAACAAAGGTCACTATACAAATTCCGCCGAGTTTCCGCCCGAATCTAACACGTATCGGCTAGGATGTCATTTTTTCAGACTGCTTTTCGCCCCTTAAATGTCCTTTTTTTTCCTTGAACATTTGCAGTGGCATACCGAGTTCCAATACGCAGGGCACCTCTTGGCCGGATTTTTGAAATTGGTCAAGGGGGCCATTCAAGACGCCATTTTGTTCTATAAATCTATTTTAAATCATGTGTTTCGATAGGATTATCATAGAAAAAAAGAGAGTGGTTTACAATAACAACCATGAAATTCTCTTTCTAATGATACCAAATACGGCCCATAAAGAGACATAAAGAGAGAGAGAAAAAACAATTTAACTCCGGTCATAATACAGATCCTGTACGTTTTCCGCCCATGCATTACACGCATTGTCTATGGGGCATATCGGGTTCATGCTTTTGGCCCCCAGAACGATCTTGATTGCAATGACGAACATGCACCAAATCCCATTGGTTTTTACACGCAGTGCTTGCGAGCCCTTTCTAGGTTCCCCTATCCCAATTTCTTTCAAGCTTCGTAGGCATAGCCACTACCATCCCATCAAGGTCACTGTTGAGGCCTTTCTTTCGTCCTACCTATCTCCAATATCACAGAAGCTACAGACTTTGTACAAATTGTTCTGGATAGTCCGAGAGAGGATCTTTCGTTTGACACGTAGAAACATGGCGTCATTGCACGCACATCGTTGTGACACGATTGCATTTCTAGTTCAATTTGTGGTTTTGAACCCAAATTTATCCAGAGTTACAATCTAAGCTGTAAAAATGAGATGTGAAAGCAGAATTACTTGTGAAATTGTTAAGTGTGAGTATTTTGCTACCTGTATTCAGTAGCAGCTAATAAAATATGTGGTTTTGATCTCAAATTTACTCAGAGTTATAATTTAAATCGCAAAATGAAACGCTGAACTGGAAATACTTGTAGATTGCAAAATTTGAGTTTATTGGTACCTGTATTCATGCAAGTGGTTAATCACATAAATTATTTTGAGCTTCACTGCGCAGCAGGTATCAAATTTGGCGCCGCGAAATAGCAAGGTCATTTCCTTGGATGCACTTGTCATTATTCAATTGCTTTTCCTTGAGCGGTTTTCTCTATCTCTGCCTATGTCTAGTATTGTCTACATGTCTCTATCTATCTATGCATCCCTCTATTCCTCTTCTTTCTCTCTCTCTCTCTCTCTCTCTCTCTGTCTGTCTCTCTTTCTATCTCTATTTTATCTCTCTCTCCCTCTCTCTCTGTTTTCATCTCTCTATCCCTCCCCCTCTCTCTATCTCTATATTTTATTTCTCTCTTTATGTCTTTTTATACATTTTTTAAATCTTTTTCCTACATTTCACTATCTCTATTACAATGTATCTCCCCCTTATGCTCTCTCTCTCTCTCTCTCTCTCTGTCTGTCTTTGCATCTGCCTGTCTTTGTTCTTTATCTCTCTAGCTCTTATTGCTATATCTGTTTCTCTTTGTATATCTCTATCCCTCCCTCTGCCTATCTATCTCTCTGTTGTACTTGTTCTCTTTTCCTCAGTCTTCTGTCTCCCTTAACATATTTCTCTCTTCCATTCCTTCCTCGTCTGTATCCCTCCTCTCTCAGTCTCTTTATGCATCTCTATCTCTATTCCTCTTCTCTCTACCTATTCTCTATACTGTCTCTCTATGCATCTGTCTTAGACCCCATTCTCACTCACTTCCTGGACTGATCTAGGCTAGACCGATCCACTGGATCGCTCCAGAGGTACAATTCGTTTGTGTTCACACGTAATGAGCTAGACCGCTCCTGTTGCTGTGGTAGCAAAGGTCAGCGGGTCAAATGTTTCGCACGTATTTAAAACCAAATAGGGTGCTTCATCATCTGCTATATTCTGCTTGTGTGATTTAGCATTTTTCTTTCCATCTTTTCTCATGTTGTTCCTTTGTTTTCCTTCCATCATTTTCTTTTTCTGTTTTCTTATGCTATTCTCTGTTTTTCTATCTTTCATCTCCTCTTCTATCTTTAAATTTTCTATTTCTGTTTTCTTATGTTATTCTTTCTTTTTCCATCTTTCATCTCCTCTTCTGTCTTTGAATGCTCTATATTCATCAATTTCTCTTTCTGTCTTTCCTTATGTTAGTCTTTGTTTTTCCTTTTTTCACTTCTCATGTTTTTCTTTGTTTTATTACTCTATCATTTTTTTTCTCTCTATCTTTCCTTATATTATTCTCTGATGTTATTCTTGTACTGATGTTCACACTGCACGCTAGATCGGTCTGGGGCGATCTAGGAAGCGATTCGGTCCAGAAGACCACATCACGAGGTGATCTTCTGGATCGGTCCAGAAGATCGCCTCCTGGCACGGTTGTCCGTTCACACTCCCGGTTAGACCGATCTAGCCTGGATTGGTCCAGAAAGTGAGTGAGAACGAGTTCTAACCCTCATCTCTCTCTATCTCCCTCTGTCTGTCTGTCTGTCTGTCTCTATCTCTCTCTATCTGTCTCTCTATCTCCCTCTCTCTGTCTCTCTTTCTCTCCCTCTCTCTGTCTCTCTGTCTCTGTTTCTCTGTCTCTCTGTCTCTCTATCTCTTTGATCTTTGAGCTTTCTTGTGCCTTCACCCGGCAGGGGATTGATGTGAAGCCAATCGTGAAATAACCGTGAGAGCCTGTCAACCATAGCACATCCTGATAATGATGATGTATTCCCATGGCAACTCCTATCAACCATCAGCCATGGCCGCCGATTGAGGATATGAACTCTAGACGTAATATATTCATGTATATTCTGGAAGACCGGACGTGGGACATTTAGGTTAATGAGTCTAGATGTTAAAGGGGGTGTAGCATGACGAGACTATGTGTCTTTCCCGTGGCCCGACTCGGGGCCAATTGGGTATAATATGACTACGGATGATGCGACCGCAGTATTCACGTGTGTGAAATATACGCAAAACTGAAGCACAGGGAGAAGTTTGGTCTGTTTCTCAATCACTAGCGTGGGCTGACCGTCAATCAAGTCTATTCGTTTACGTGCAGTTGTCCAAAAGATGTTGTAGATGGCATTAACCAGTATTTGCCATGCTACACCCTCTTTAATTGTGAGACTGCAAGGGAATATATTACTATTCTTTGATTGAATACATCAGGATTGTATTCTTCAACTTATGTCTTATCAGTTCCTTTTTTGTGTTTAGAACACTTGAATATCATATTTTTTCCACGTTTGACCCTGAAGTTCATTAAGCTGGTTTTGAAGTTTCTGATTTCTTGCAAACATCTCTGATTTCAGTTCATACGGCTGATCATGTGTCAATGTGATAAGAGGGTTTTGTTTTTAGGGAGATAAAAACAAAATGATATTGGACCTGACAAAGTGTCGCTGCTCTCTCCCTATTCTGTTCAGAATTTAAAGGGAACATCGTAAAATGTTATAAAAAACAGGATGCTTGATATATCTCTCCATCATTGTGAAAAAGTTACAATTAGAACTTGAGTACCGGTATTTAGAATGAGTTGTCAATAATAATGATAATAATAATAATTAAAAAAACAATGATTATAAAACGCTTTCCACTGAAGTCTCTGGTTCTCGAACTCCCATTGAGTGTTGAACTTCACTTAGATGTGAATTTCACACATACTTGGAATTCTCCTTATGAAAGACGCCTTTTTTGCCTTTTGGGGCTTCATACATTTTCTTTTCTTCAATGATTTTCTGGTTGGAAGACTGGTGTTGAACCCTTCTTGACCTTCTCCTCACTGGGGCTTAGAGAAGAAAGTATGTGTGGAATGGGGATGCATGCTGATAATTCTGGGGAACCAGTCTCATTTCTAAGGATGCTTCACATTGTATGGGTTAAATTATAGGAGTGCTGTGGTGCATCATGTTTCGTCTTTTAAGAGACATTGTGTCTCGTCACTCTCACGTTACATTGATGTAGTCACATGAATTTATAAACCTTTGTCTTCTTTTGATGACATGAGTGTTTTGGGGATATTTTGTGACTTATTTTTAGTCATGGTGGTACTTGAGTGTCGTAGATGGGATGATAATAGCGAAGGCCCGGAACTATTTTTCGTCATTTTGCGAGTAGGGTTACTTGTGACTGTGTAACACTACACTTTTCATGAATTTGATGAGTTGCTTTATTATATGCACTATGTATAAGGTAAAATATGGGACAAAATTCAACCAATAAACTTGGCACCAGTTAGCTCTTTTGTGAAGAGAATACTCAAGAAGCTTTTGACATTTATATGGTCTTCAAGGTTCATTTAACATCAAAATGTATGTTGCTCCCTTTGTATGCAATATCTACAGATAAGATTTAAATATCCTGTTGATTTAAATATCCGATTAATTTGAAGGAGGCATTGTGATGTTGAGTCTAAAGTGCACAGAGCAGTATTATTGTAATGTAATATGTGTGTACAGAACAGAAGAACATTTATTATGCCATTTGAACTACATAACATCTTAAAAGATAAAATATTTACCATCAAGGATTAGAAGCTGATAGGCTTATTGCTGTTGCAGACAAGATGACCCCTTGTTTGCCGATGGCATACATCATATTTTGTATGGAGGGCTCTTTATCTTATCATCCTCACATGTGCTTGTCAATCTGAATGCCTTGATCAAGGCCAAACAGTGATCAGAGGAATGGAAGTTAGCCATTCAGACTTGGAAAATAAAATAGTCTAACTGTCAGACTATCAACCAATTCAAAACTTGTCTTCAGACAAATTTATTCAAATTTGCTTTTGATGATTAACTTACTCTGTTGAAACTGTTCACATTGATGTATATTTCATATGTATTGTAATTTGTAGGTTTATTTGTAATTTGTTGTTTTGTTTAGTATATAATTCGTTCCTGTTTTCAAGAAGTGACGGTAGTGAGGAAAATCTGCACACAAATTGTATGGGATTTTCATTCACTACCGTCACTTCGTGAAAATAGGGACGAATTGTTTATCTTGTATTTTGGTTGTTATAGCGCTTAGAGACTTTGAAAGTAAGCGCTTTATATGCACCGTTTTTGTTATTATTATTATTTAAGTCATATGATTTTTTTTGGTGAATGGGTGTAGTGATATGTAATATAGATTGAAATGTTGTGTAGCAAAAAAAGAGATTTGGTATTGTTTTGTATGACGTATTGATTAAGAATCAGGGTTGACTCAATGCATGAACGATGTGTATGAGGATTGAGAGTTGTATGAAGTTTGACTGACATAACATTACATTTTGAATACAAGGTTTGTTCCACTATCCCCCATCCCTTGAAATATATATTTAATGCAATATAAAAAGTGGTGTGTGTGTATTCTCTTTCACTGCACAGATGTCATAGATGTGTCTTTTACATTTCCTTTATAAAACAATCCCCCTTGTGTTAAACAGCTAATCTGATGCTATGGCCTTCTTACTGTTGCACCCCTTCATCCGGTAGAATGATTTGTTGAGTTATACTCAACAATACATACACATACTTTCAGGCATTGCAAAGGTATGCCCTGCTTTTATACAAAGGACAATGTTATTATCTGTTCAGAGTCAGAAGGTTGTTAATGCTGTATTAAAGTATATGAGTAAACACCCTTCTGGCTCCAAACAGATGATAATTTCATTTGAGACAGAGGAATTTCTTTCCAGTCAAATGCTTCAGCATACATTGGTGTCCACAGCAACAGTTTGGTAGAAAAGGGGATACTTTACATTAAAGTACCAAAACAAAATTAAGAGCCATTTTGGTGTTTTATTCTATGTATAGCTTATCGTTGCATTTCATTGAGGTAGATATTTTGGTAATTCCCTTTTTCAGGTAAAAAAAAGTTTAATTATTTTATTGATGAACCAAATATGTCAAACACTTTGACAGATACATGTAAGAAAATCAAAAAGGAAATGAAGGATTTGAAATCAACTTTAACTTTTAACTTTAATTGACTACAGCATTATTCCATTCCCATAGGCTTTAATACAGGAGCCGCTAGGCTCTCATAGGCAATAGGTTCAGAGAAGTTTTTTGAATGCCATTATATGCCATTGCACGAGACCCAAGAGTTAAAGACACAAACAAAATTAGAGTCTAATGAATCAGGCAAACAAACTATGAATTGAATGTAAATGCAAGATAAATTGGTGGATAACTGAGCTGACGAGAAATAGAATGACTTAAATTTAATTAACTTTGACAGTCAGTCCGAAGTAAATTACTTCAGGTCAATATCTTAATAATTTTGGTACTTGCAGTATGTAGCAGAAATATACACTCGTGAAATCCATGACATAATCAGTATTCTACATGTATATAATTTAGAATTCCACGATGTAGTGAATGTTAAGGTTATGGTTGCAGAATTTTTTGTTTTTATAGGAAGGGTGTATGTTGGATTTTTCTTTGTTTTTTATGAAGTGAAATGGTTATTCAAATATACTTGGACATTTCAATTTTGTTAGTCATAAGATAGAAGGAGAGAGAAAGACCGCAGGGGGGAGGGGTGTGATAAGCAGGATTTTGATAGAAAATTAAGATGCTTAGAAATGGTCATAGAGAGAAAATAGGAGAGATAGAGAAAGAGAGAGAGAGAGAGAGAGGGAGATAGAGTGGAAGGTAGAATATCCCCTGTGCCTATATATGGAGATGTGGTTTCAGCTACCAAGCTGGTTTCCAAAGCAGTCTCCGTCATCACGACATCTCTGTCAGACACGCTTTCACCCCAGCAGTAGCGCATCCACATGAGCTCTTTTATTCACCAGACTCAATCCAGAAGTGTACTTGAGAGAAAGAGTGGGAGAGTGAGAGAGAGAGAGAGAGAGAGAGAGAGGGGAAAAGGTAGGGGGGGGGGGGGGGAGTGTGTAGTCTTGAGGGACAGACTCGAATTTGACACTTACACACAATTCCATAAAGTCTGGAGCTGAGCCTAACTCTGTCAGTCACTGGCTATAGCTCAGGAGCTATGGCATTCAGTAGACCGTGCAATCTGTATAGTCTTTCAGTTCAGACACCCTATTACCCGTTACGACTGGCCAGGGTTTGTGCCTGCATACTAGTGTATTTGTGTGAGTGTGTAGCGCTGGCGTTTCATGTGGTCTGGGATTGGTAGTGTCGGCCTTGTTCCAATTTAACATGTCACTTTGACTTTCCTTTTGGCTGTGTTGATGCTCTCTCTGTTCAGGCGCCACATTTTGCTAATGAATAAGAATTAGCAAAGAATTTCACTTTGGTGTGTCTGATTAGAAAGTTACATGCCTCTTTGTTAATGCAATGTGAGGCATGTAATTGAGCCTTCATTTCTGGGAAATAATGAAAGGAATTTTCAGGAAATGTCCTTAAAAGGATTCGTATTTGATTCATTTTCAAATAAGGAGAATTTATTTAGAGTATATTCAAAAGAAAGAACAAAAACAAATAATCTAGCATTCTCTGGGGGTAATTGTAAAAATTGTTGCACCCTGTTTCAAACCCGTGTTTTTTTTTCAAATGAAATTATACCTCATCAGAAGGAAATTTTTTCATTGCATTAACTCTGTGATATAGTACCCCGTGTCCACACACAACAATTTTTGTGATTAGGTGTGATTAGTTATACCGTTTCAGGATAGTTATATGATGAAATTGTGTGTGTGGACACTTACTAACGATACGTCGTATAACGAAACGCAGGTTTGGGCATCGTTTCGAACGTGAACTCAATAAAGAATCAGGCCTAATCACGCCTAATCACGGAATGTGTTGTGTGTGGACGTAACTAGTATAACTAGTCGAACTAGAGCGGTAAAACTTGGCGGGGCTTTAACGTGACCTCGCGTGAATGGAGACACGACCTCTCATTTCCGCATCTATTTCATGACTGCAGTAGCAAACTGCGCAACTATACAATGTTTCGCTGTAGAGTTTCTGAATTACTTTCTTGTGTGTGTGGACACCCTGAAATTTTTACGATGATTCTTTATACAACATTTCTTGTGTGTGGACACCCTAGAATGTATACGATGATTCTTTATACAACGTTTCGTTATAGAGTTTCAGGATAAATTGTTTTGTGTTTGGACACGCTGGTATACGATTAAAAGCCCTTCTGACTCCAAAAAGATGATATCATATCCGAGATGAAATTGCAAATGACCTCATTAATGCATCATTAATGATATACCTGCAGTGATCTAAAGATCAGGAAGCAGTAGCTAGGCTTCGGCAAAACATGTCAAAGATAATGCAGATATTATCACAGTTGCAATTGAGTTTGAACAAAAGGCACTCTGTGTATTACCATTTGGCTTTAGACTAATTCATGTCAGAGGTAAAGTCTTTAACTGCACATAGATTAGATGTTCCACAGCACTGTACATATAACTACACAATTTTAACAGTACAAAGATACACCGACAGCATGGTGGCCTGTACTTCTAGAGAAGAATAAGAGAAGAGGGGTAATTTTTTAAAACTGTACAATTTTAATTTTTTAATGGCTAAATAATAATATTGTGCAGCATTTTTGAAAATGGAAATATGTGAATTATCATTAAAGAAATATATGATATAATGTTCCTATCTGTCATAACTTATCTCCACCATATTCATACTATAAAAAATTATTCAGGCTTATGTAAATAAAAAAATGCACTTCATAGTTTCATGCAGCATTTCTGAAGGGTTCATTCCTGCCCATTCATTGCAGAATTAAAGGTTATTATAGCTGAAATAGATATATTAATTCAATCTATTAGATAAGACTTGTATATTGATTCAAACTTTAAAGTTATTTGCTTGATTTCTATTCAAATTCCTTGCTAATTTACCTTGATTGTGTGAGGCAATCCTGATTTATTAAAACAATTTTTTTTTTAGTAAAATAATAAAAGCTTCTGTTATTGGTGATGCACTACCCAAAGGACGACTGCTTTACTGTGTATACCATCTCCAAAACAAGTGTACAACATGCATGTGAAGATATTTCATAAATTTCCTGCATGGTTTCCAGATTCCTAGAAGGTTCATGGTATGAAAGAGTCTATGTAGATAACTAGATGCACCTCTCATGCACTGATCAGTGAAAATGAATCTTTTCTGTAAAACGTAAAGACTAAAAGTGGGTAGGATTTTAAAGATTTAGAGTGAAAAATTTCTAGAGCTGAGGCCTAAAGTGTTATAAATAAGTAATATATACTTTTATGAAAAGAAACTGATGTGGAGATTAAGGGAAAGAAGATTGTGTATGATACTGATATGAGAAATAAACCTTACTGGGAGGCCTAGATATTTATTTTTGAAACCACATGCTGGAAAAGTGGGTCACCGAAATCTATGCCGAAGTGAAGGTATCAATCCTGTATTTTGAAGTAAGAATGGAAGAGGGAGAGAGAGAGAGGGGGAGGGGGAGGAGGTGAGAGAGAGAGAGAGAGAGAGGGAGAGAGAGAGAGAGAGGGAGGGGGTGAGATAGAATAGTAGGGATTGTAGAGAGAGAGAGCAGTGTTTAGAAAGAGAGAGAGCAGTGAATGGGGAGATATAGAATGAAGGAAAAAAAGAGAAAGTTAGATACATGTAGAACAAGAGAGAGAGAGAGAGAGAGAGAGAGAGAGGGGGGGGGGGTGAAGAGAGAAATAGAAATAAGACAAGAATATGAAAATGAGTGAACTAAGGAGATTGAGAAGGAAAAAAATGATGGTATTGAAGTCTGATATTAAGAGGAGTAAGAGAGAGAGAATAGGAGGGGTGAAGGGAGATACACAGCATTAAAAGAGAAAGAGAGAGAAAGAAAGAGAGAATTATATTTACTGAAGATGTTCACAAACCTCTTCACATCTTCACATCTGATATCTAGATGAAAAAAAGCAGAAAACTATCTCTTCTCACAATGCTTCTGTCATTGAATGCCGTTTTACTTTGTGAATCGCCCTGGGGGCGAGATGGAGAGCATTGTTTGGCTCAAAAGATACAATTTGCCTCGCCACAAATATACTGATCTTCTGAGATGATGGGAGGTAGAAAATTCTCATCTTTATCCTCTCTTGGAGGCATCGGTGTCTTCTTTTCTTGATATTTCTGAGAGTAAATTATTAAGGTGTGAGTAGGCGTGTATGTGGTCACTTGGGATGACATGTTTTTAATGACTATTTCTGTCAGTCAAAACTAGGATGCCTGTTTAATAAGGTCATCGTTTGAAATCCTACTATAGATTTCAACGTAATCTTTGCAATCTGTCTCCGTTCGTGTTTGACTTAGTTTAGGTCTACACTCCTAGGGGAGTTTTCAATGTGAAGATAGTTTTTATGTGTGTGCCTACATTACAGCAGTATTGACTGTTTATCCACTGCAGATCAAAGCCCTAGACTTCCACTGTGTTTGGAGTGTACATGTATGTTACATTCCAGCTGTTTGTGTGACAAATGTTGACTATGGCAGCCCTCTTTGTTTCAGTAGTCAACCAAGATGGACAAAGGGTTGATTGAAACAATCACAGTGAAATAGTCATTTTTACCATTACTCTCTTAGCTAAACTTCATAGAGATGGGTTAGTTTGCAGGCTCAAACCTTTGTCTTCTGATTTGCCTAACAGTGTGTGCACTTTGAGACTAGGCTGACAGCATACTGCATTGGCTCTGTACTTTATAATTATTTGACACAGTCAGAGACCATGACAGAGCTAGGCTCTCCTCAAGGCTTTAACATTGTGGTAAAGTGTCAAATTAGAGTCTGTGCCTGCAGACTAAGGAGGAGTGGTGCATGAAAATGTATCTGTCTCTTTTGTTTCTTTTTCTCTCCATTTCTCTCCATTTCTCTCTCTTTCTTCAACATGCATCATCATTTCTCCACGCTCCCAGCCAGCTTTGACTCATTGAATAACCCCAGGTTCCGGGCAGTAGTAAATTCATTTTAATTGATTATCTAAAGCTACACACAACAGAAGTAACAGACATTCATTATCTTCTAATTAGGGTGATGTCATTCCTTACACATCTGCGAGGCAAGATGGTTCTTTTTATATCCCGTTGCGGAGGTTTATATATAATGTTGCCAATTTGCCTTGGATCAGCTGTTCCCCATACAGAGAAGCTGCAGGGGTTATGTGCACTTCTGTCTCCCACACTGTGTGGTGCGGTGGGGAATAAAACATTTACAGAGTCTTGATTAAGTTAAAAATCTAAATGCTGAGGCGAATCATTAATGTTTTATACACAGTTGGCCTTGATTGTGCATGCCAAAATTAAAGCAACGCTATACCATTGATGGGATTCTATAAACTTGCAAAAGGGGGGCGGGGCAGATGTATAATATTGTGCCATGCTGGACTTGAGTATCTAATTTAAATGACAATCTTTTGGTGATGATATGTTGCTTTAGAGCGGGAAAGTTTATTTAAATGGACCTCCCAAAAAAGAATGATAAACTCAATGTGATCTACTAGTATTTCATGATACAGAAAAATATAGTGTAGACAAAATAAAATGAAGAAATGTAGAATTACAAAAAGTCATGGAAATTTTCTGAAAATTTAATTTGTCTTCTGTTAGGAGTCAGAAGGGAATTAACTCTGCGTAAAAGTATTTGATTTAGCACCCCTCAGACTTACAGCAGGAGGTGTCATCAGAATAGCAAATATCTAATTGAACACAAGGAAACAATTTTGTTCTCCTAAAGCTTTCAATAACTTCCAATGATTGTTTTCAAGAATTATCAGATAGATCCATGCACGATTCAAACAACTTCATATCTTATAGTCAGATGTTCGTTTGATGTGAACAAAATCTAATATATTACTTTACATATATACCGGTACAGATAATGTGTAGAAATGTTATGACATGTTTCCACCCCACTAAAAATAAAAGTACATATTAATCAATAAGTCAACATGTTGTGGAATAAAGTAGTATCTTGTCAGTGATATCATTGCCCGACACAGATGTTTGATGTTATATTAAATGAAATTAAATATGATAATTTCAAGCTGCTCAAACAGAATTTTTTCTTGTGCATTGTCAAAAGTTTATTTACTCTTGCATATATAATTGTTAGAACCGATCATTTTGGCACAGAGAGAGAGAGAGAGAGCATGCATGGTGTATTTACGCACATCATTGTTTAATGTCCATATGTGGATATTTGTCTTGTTTACGTGCAAAAGGAAAACGTTTATACCTAAATCACAACAAAATGATGAAAAGGTACACAATAATGGTTAACACATGAGGGTGTATATATTTAAAAGTTTAGCTGAAAAACAGAATATAGATATGTAATCTGATTTATTGATATGTACATTTATTCTCTCTATATCTAATGATAATGCTGCGTTGTTATAAAATGCTCATTTAAATATATATTTTTTTCTCTATGCAGAATATCCCCCCGGACCTATCAATATGTGTGTTTGTCCTGGACCAAGCGCTGTCAGTGAGGGCGCTACAGGAGATGGTGATCACTGACCAAGCAGATCAGGTAAGTTCATGGAGGAAGGCATACCATGTGTTTTTATGCGGATATGATGTAGAAGTCGGAAGACAAATGCCTATCAAACCGGAAGTATTGGAATATATTTTAATTGGAAAAACGTGCTGAAAATGTGACAAAGGCTCCCATCAAAGAAGATGAAAATAAATATTTATAAATGCTCGTCGTATTTTCAAGCCTGCGAGCACTTTACATTTTACAATAGTGCACAGCATCTGCATCAAAAAGCAGCAAGGGTGTAACATAAGAATGACTAGAGACTGACATTGAGTTGTTAAAGTTTTTCTTACATATGTATCTCAGTCAGCATAATAATAGATACATTTTTATATCTAGCGCATAATGAAATAATTTCCATGCGTATGTTGTGATAGGATTGCGTTTGCGTATGTTTGCTACCAACCGCTGTTGTGGATTGTTCGCTAGCCGTGTTAGAATGTGTTCATGAGAAAATACAGTAATACTAGATGAGGTATGATATTATTTTTGTTGGTTTTCTCAAATAATGTGCATTGTTTGCAATTCGCATTGGAGATATGAAAGAATATGTTGTTCTGAAGAAACATGTATTTCATTGATCAAATTGAGACTCTCATTATCCCGTAAATGAATTTCCAACAACAGAAGTGACAAATTCTTATTGGATGATGTGAATTACTTAGTGTAGAAGATTTTTGTTCTACTGTTAAAGCTCACATTATGAATACGTGGCAAAATGTGGTTCTGTAGAAATTTCATTTATCGAATTGAGACTCGCATTACACCTAGAAATCTCCTATGGCGGCTGTCTGTATTTTCATCTCATCTCTCTATCCCCCTCTTTCTCCTTGCTTTTTCATTTTTATCTCTCTCCCTGATGTCTCACAATATTAATCTCTTCATCCTTCCTTCATCTTCCTCCTATCATCTTCAACCTAAAGGCCATCTCCATCCTAGCTTTTGTCCTCTCATGTCTCTGTCTCTCTTTTACTCTCTTTCTTATCATTTCTCATTTCTTTGATTGATACTGTTCTTGCTTTCACCCTCCTCTCATCTCTCTCTCTCTTTCTCTCTCTCTCTTTCTCTCTCTCTCTTTCTCTCTCTTTCTCTCTCTTTCTCTCTCTCTCTTTCTCTCTGTCTCTCTCTCTCTTTCTCTCTCTCTCTTTCCCTCTCTCTTTCTCTATTCTACCCCTCCTTCTCTTTTTCTCTCTTCCACCCCTCCTCTCTCTTTCCTCCCTTTTTTTTTGGGGGGGGGGGGGGGGTTGAGTTGGATCCTTGCAGCCATCCTCACTTCTCTCTTCTCCTCTCTTGCCATTATTTCTTCCTAAACTTTTCTCTCCAATTCTTTCTTAGTCTGTCTACCATCTCCCTCGTACACTTCCCATTCATTTTCATCTCTCTTGTTCTTTATCTGTATCCAATATTCTCTAGACCATCTTATTGCATTCCCATTCTTTTCCTCCTCTCCATCTTTGTATCTCTATCTTTGCTTGCCTGTCTCTCTTCTGTATCTCCTCAACCTGTGGTACATCTTCCTCTAGCATTCTCCCTTCACTACCATCCCTCCATCCCTCACTCCCCAATTTCCCTCATCTTCCCTCATCTTCTTTCCATCCATCTCCCGTTTTCATCCCCACTCATCCCTCCCTACCATCTTCCTGGATTAAGGGGGATGCGGTCGGGAGGCGGCAAGACCACGTACAAATTAATTTTCCAGACATTAAATTGCTATTAGTGCGACATCCATCAGGCTGTGTTACAAGGTTCGGTTCTTGCGCCCCATCCAATCCAATCGGGTAAACACCATTCTCCGGAGCCCTGCTCTGCGGCGTAGACGACTGACCTTTCGCAAGAATCATTTATTTATTCGTCTGAACTTGTCCTTAATGTCTAGGGGAAGATCATCAGTTTTATATTGATCCATATCTTCAAGAAGAGGTCTCTGTGATGAGGTTGACGACTGCTTGATAAATGAAATGATTTCATTTAGTGTCTCGGTCCACTTGAGTGTGATTTGCTGAGTAGAAGAGCAGTGTAATTGGTGGCCATTGTATATTTTCCTGCCAGAGCTAAAATGGAACGATGATTTCATTAACATTTCTTGAGAAAAATAGGCTTCTTTATGTTTCTGCAATTTGTTATGCAACATAAATCATTTGCAATTTCAGGAATTTTTTTATTGAACTGATAGATATCATTTGATTTTAAGAGATACTTTCAAATGTCTGTAATTTTTCAGACAATCAGAAGTTTAAAAAAATTGTATTGTGACAATTGACAGTGACAATGATTGAAGAAGTTTTCAATTGATGTGTGACTGTATACTCTGGTATTAATAAAAACATATTTGTGACTTAAAGTTTGCATGAGTGCCTTTGATAACCATGGAAATAGCTTTCCTTCTACTTAATGATGACTCTCAATCCAAGGGTTAAGGGTTTGAATCCCAGCCAGGCACTATTTGCTCCTTTGGCAAGACATTAATACACATTTGCCACTCTTCACCCTGGTGTATATTGGTACCTGGCAATTGCTGGGTGAATCAAAGTTGTCATCATTATTACTTCTATTATTAATAGCATGTTTGCATCATCAACATCATCATTGTTATTATAATATTCTTCTACCTCCTTATTTCATGATTCAACAACTAAATTTATTATTGGTAGACTGTTTGCTACAAGTAAATGATACATGTACCTATTTTTGTAAAAGAAGAACATTTTAGCATTTGCTCCTCCATGGGAAGAGAAAAGTACACTATTATACCAAAGTTACCACTCGCAACATCTAGTAAAGAGTTAGGTTTGATACATGCTGTAGAATCTAAACCCATCTCATAATCATTTAATAAATGATATCTCAATCCCCGCCAAGAAGACGATGGAATTGACTCTCAGTGCAGAATGGCCAGCGTTTTCCGACGACGTGTGTCACAATCCCCTTCAGATTTGGATCAAGATGTCAAAATGTACGCCTTTTGTGTGAAATTTCAAACGGTTCGTTGAGGTGTGTGGCGTGCCGGGTGTCTTTTCTGAAGAAAATGCCAGCCGTATCTGTTACACATGAAACGATATGTGATTCAACACAGGCAGCCAGGCTTGAATGCAGGATGACTTTTATTTTTCTCTTGTGCCGATTCTTCCCTTGATGAGAGAGGGAGAGAGGGGGAGGGAGGGAGGGAGGGAGAGGGAGGGAGAGATAGAGAGGGGGTGGGAGAGAAAGAGAAAGTAAGGGTGAGAGAGAGAGAGAGGGGGAAGAGATAAAGAGATACAGAGAGTAATAGAGAGAGGAGAGAAAAATAGAAAGATAAAGGTAAGAAGAAATAGAGAGAGAGAGAAGGGGGGGGGGGGGGAGGGAGAGAGAGGAGAGAGAGGAGGGGAAGTAGAGTAAAATATCTTTCCATTATTAATTTCTGTCACGTTGCATTGCAGTTGGGGAATTTGAGGAGAAAGATATGAGATAAAAATGATAATATTTGCAATCTCTTCTCCGGGGATCAGTAAGAAAGAGACCAGAATGCTAACATATTGATGCCCAGAAAGCAGGCAAACAAGTGTTTGTAGCCATGGTGAGATGCCGCAGAAGTCAGAGGTAAAGAAACAGATAAATAGAGCAACAAAGTACCACTTTTTGGAAATAGAATAAGAAGCAAGGGAACAATTTTGTTTTGGATATTTACATTTGTATGATGGAAGGTGATTTGCTGGTCCCAGGGGTGAAATTGTCTAGCGTTTACCGGTAGTATCAATCATTGGTCATGTATAGAGCAACAAAGTACCACTTTTTGGAAATAGAATAAGAAGCAAGGGAACAATTTTGTTTTGGATATTTACATTTGTATGATGGAAGGTGATTTGCTGGTCCCAGGGGTGAAATTGTCTAGCGTTTACCGGTAGTATCAATCATTGGTCATGTATAGTAAGCATTCTGCAAAATGGTTGTTTAAGAGTTTTGAAGCAGATTTTGGTAGAACACACACATTGACTAACGTTATTTTTCCCAGCATAACTATCCATCTTTTATAGTGCTGCATATTTGTACGGCCCTTGACGTTTGATTTTGTTTGCCTAGAGATCAAATGGATAAGTGATGGATAATGAGAAAAAATTCCCCCCAAAAGAAAGGGGGGGGGGGGAATTGTGAAAGGAGCCTAGAGAAAGAGAGATACCGGTAAAAGCAAATATAGGGGAAGAGATAGGAGGCTAGTGTGAGGGTTTTAGAAGCAGAAAAAGAATAGAGTTAGAAAGAAAGAGAGAGAGAGAGAGAGAGAGAGAGAGAGAGAGAGAGAGAGAAAGAGAGAGAAAGAGAGAAACTAACAGGAAGAGCAATAGGAAGAAAGAGAGATTCAAAGTTTGAATGAGAGCAACACTTTATAACATCAACGTAGTTGAAGTAATAGAGATGAGAAACCAACAGAATCATCACCCTTGCCATTATCGGGTTTTGTGAAAAATGAAAGGAAAACTCTTCTTATGCAACTGTGTCAAACTCTCCATTTCTTCCATACCATTTCCTTCTCTCACTCTGCCACCCATTATTCAACCGATACTGAAAGCTCTATAATACCTCTTTGAACGGTGTCTTTCTATTACCATAGGCCTGTCCTCATTAGCTTGAGTTTGCCAAATATACTGCTATTTTAACTATCCCGATCTCAAATTAACCAGTTGATTTGCTCCTTCACCAGTCTGTAGTTGCAATTAGCGGATAACTTCTCAAGAAAATATCCTGAGAAATCTTGGTCTTTTTTGCCAAAATATCCTGCTATTTGGGAAATAGCTGGCTAATTTGATGTAGTTTGATAGTTTTGATGAGCGTATCAATCTGGTAAAGACGCAATTTCGAGCTTTGGAATTGCGATCTGCATTCAAATCTCGACTTGAGAAATGGTGGAAAGATGCCCCAGAAAAATATGATGACAACCCCAACCAAAGGAAACTATGGATTGTAACAACAGTCTAAAGACTGAATAATCCTGGATCAAGTGAGTCAAGTGAGTTAATATCCCAAGTCTGAAAATATGGGGATATTTGGCAAACCCTGGCTGATGATGACAGGCCTGATGACTTTTATGCTTCCGTCCCAGAGGAAGGATTTGCAGTGTACGTTACATTCATGAATTCATCAGACTCTCCATTCTAATCTACTGCGGATGTGAACCCACTCCCGAGTCAAACCGAAGCAAAGTTGAATCAAAACGGTGATGGTGTTATGTAGACGATATGTGTAGGTGTGGAAACGCAACTAGATAGATAGCCTGTTTGCATGAAGGAAATTTAGATGAAACTTTCATAAGGAAACGTATAAAGGTATAGGTGTTATAACACAACTAGTTCAGACAGGTAGATGTTCACACTAAGGAAATTAAGACGAAAGTTGTGTAAAGAGACATGTAGCAGTAGGGGCTTTCACAATAGAATATAAATCATATAAAGAAACGTCGTATTAGAAATATATTTTCCTCATATGCGATCTAATGCTGATGTGAATGTATTGCTATGACCAAAACAAAAATCATATTTATTTTTCAACTTATCTACTGAAGAAAAGAAATGGGGTTGGACTTGGCATCTTTTGTACATCTCCATGGTTACAGCACAGTATTATGAAGTTTGTAATTCTGAGGTTTTTATAATGAGAAGAAAAATATAGAAAATGTAAATGAGTGGCAAGAGACAACACGGGGGTAAACATATAGTGGTGTATTGAAAATAGTGCATAAGAGTACATAGCCCTTTGCATATACTCACTGATTCGTATCAGGTCAGATTCCAAATTAAGACATGTGTCTGTTCAGAGCCAGAAGGACATTAATTCTGCGCAAAATGATATGAGTTAACACCCTTCTGGCTCCAAAGAGACATTATCTGGTTTACAGGACCATGTGACATTTGTTTCTATGTTTTAGACTAGAGTAATAGTAGGAGAGATAATTCCTTTGAATATAAAACTTATAAATATTATTCAATATTTAAAATCCCTCAAATTATTTTGCTTATTGCTTCTCAATTAGCCAAGTGTTGCATGAGGAATGAATCTTCAATAATTTGTTTTCCTTCAAATCAAATATATTCCTCTTTCAGCATATGTTGTTTGTTTTATAAGAACTTCTAGACAAAAAGCTGTTTGTGCATAGCAGCTCAACATTTTATTATGAAAAGGATTAGGCCTCATGTTTTATGGCATTTCACGTTTGTTTTTTTCAACACAAAGTACTGCAGGAAAATTGTGCATTATTGATGGGAATCCTGGCACTATTTCTGTTTATTGCTTGTATTTGCAACAGTAGTTGATGTCAATGACCCGTATTTCTGTGTACTCCACAAGGAACAAACCGGCTCGAGGCACCGTATTTCAAATGAATTATTTGGAAGGGCTTATTGTACTTTCAAATGTCAACAACAGAATGGCAGAGATTTAGAAAACTAGGCATCGTTTCATGGAACCGTCATAAGAAACAGTTCACCGACATCCCATTGAAACTTGTTTTAACCTTGGTACACATATTTCAATGGGATGTCGGTGAACTTGTACGTAAAACAGTTTCATGAAACGCTGCCCTTGTTGCTTTGTGTAAATCATGTTTAATTATGATATAACCCAAACATTAAAGAAACATGATTTGGAATGACAATGGCAAAAAGAACCCTATTTTTGTTGGTGCTAATCATATTATTATTATATATTTCGAGGGGTCATAGTTAGACTTTGAAATGATATCTTATGAATAACAAAATTGTATCAATTGAGATCATTTAACATTCGTGTCTAGAAGTTTGCAATATAAAATGATTTCTACTAGGCAAACTTGATTTGATTTTGATTTGATTTGATTTATTGTCAATACATTCCCTTATCTTGATATCTCTGTGAAATGTTGTTGATTGATGTCTTTAACCATTTTTCTTATCATTTTTTGTTTGTTTACAGGGTGGGCAGGCTGGTCACCGCACCCTCCTCTACGGTCATGCTATTCTCCTGCAACACTCTCTAAGCTCCATGGTAAGTATTCTTCTAATATTGGTTGGCCTTAAAGTTAAACTATGTCCCATTTGCAGGCCCAAAAAATGAAAAGGTTAATTTCCAACGGCATTTGAAAGATAATACTAATTTAGAACTTCTCTAAAAACAAAAGAGCTTGAACATGTCTTTAAGTGGGAAAATAACGACCATTAGTTGTCAAATCGACTTACTTGATTGCAATCACTAAAGTAATAGTCTGATTTTCAGACCCTTGTACCAAATAGTCCTATGTCTTGTACTGCGCAAAGATTCAATCAGTTTAATTTGGCCATTACAAGAATTGGGTTATTGATATTGATGTAGACAAATGCTCATCTACCGTTTACAGCTCATTTCATTTATGTTATTACCAAAGAAAAAAAAGAAGTCAGTCAGTCACTCAACAGTGTGTGACAGCGAAGTCTAGAAAGTAAACAAGCTTCTTATTTAATCTTGTTTCAACCCAACTTATTAAATCCTAAGTATTTCTAACATTTTATTCTATACAGTCCAAAGCGGGACTATCTAAATCAAACCAAATCGAATCTATAATCTTTTTAAATCCAACCCATCCCAATCCATTTTTCAAATCAAATCAGCAAATCATCAACCTTAATACGTCAAATTCATTCAAATCCATTCCCATCCACCTTCATTCAAATCAATCCAATTTGTTTGTATGTAAATTCTGGTCACTCAAGCTTATCTTTGGTCACTATGTAATTTTTGGTCACCCAAGCTTAACTTTGGTCACTTCACAACGAAGTGCATCTGAAGGAGAGACGTCACTGTTCCCCTTTACAAGCTGCATGCATCTGCAATGGCAGGCGATGTGTGTCTCTCAGGCATGCTTTCATAACGTTTACAAACAAGAGTGTCCTGTTTGAGGCGGGAACTGGCTGCTCCCCCATTGACCTGCAAGGAGTGAAAAAACGGCCAGCCACTTCAAGATGAAGTGCTCCGAGTGCTTTGCGCCTAGACTGGAAAAATCTTTTCTGAGGGCCACTTCCAAGCGTGGCACCTTCGGGTTATGGAATAATGCTGTCCCTTCTCCCTCCCTTCCTGTCCCAGTAAAATGTTAGAATATAACTTATCACATTGTCATTGATTTAATTACTGTAAAACTTGAATTAGTTGTGAATTTGTAATGTCGGCCATTTTGCCGCCTGAAACTTTTGCAAATTTGCAAACTCTCATGTCAATACACTTCAGTGAGGCTTTTCACAGCATTAAACCTTGTAAATCTTGACTTGTCACGAAATTCAGTGAAAGATTAATACACATTTACAAATTATTCTTTAATCTGTGAAGAACATGCAACAGATGCATTAAATGCTGCATTGCAACTTTATCTGAGCCATTGAATCCGGAAACGCAATGGATTCCTCAAATTACATTTGAATAGCCTTTTCAATATTCTGTTCATTGGCTCTATACACACTAGCATTTATAGCAAATATTCCAAATATTTGAATGCGATCAAAGTCACAAGGTCGGAAGTAAACACACAAAATCACATTGATTTTATGACATCTGCTGAAGTCCGCACCTTTATAACTCTCGAAGACAATCACACACATATTATTGGGAGTCCCAAATAGCTAAAGGTATTTATTGATGTAACCCATTTGAAAAGCTTTGCTGTGATGGTAAAGAAAGTGCCTTTCATTGTAAAATGTATGGATTTAGTTGTATTTGGCAATTTAAAACACAATCAAATTATTATGTTACATATAGTCATATAGATTATTTAGCACAAAGGAATAAGAAGGAATGTGATAAAGTCACCATCAACAGTACAGACTAAGAATCAATTTAGTGCAATTACAGAGCATAAAAAAGAGAGGGAGAGAGAGAAAGAGAGAGAGAGAGAAAGAGAGAGAGAGAGAGAGAGATGGGGGGGGGGGGGAGAAGGTGCCAATCATTTCAAGATTATAATAAGATCATTTTTAATACCTGTCGGATATTAGTTCCGTCTACTAGTAGCAATTAGAAGAAGAGAAAAAGAGAAATTGAGAGATTCTATATTTTTCTTTTGAAATGATCATGTAGCACATTTCACTGTGTGCAACAAAAGTATTAAAATTTCTTCTTGAAAAATAATAATTATACTACTACTGTTTTAAAGTATTTTATATCCATGCTGCTGAGAATATTATGGATAAATTCACAAAATAGAAATAGAAATTGGTGTTTGAAATTATCAATAGCTTAAATACTTACAAGACAAATTTCAGAATACTTTCAGAGGATCCTTTGTTATGAAATCTTGCAAGGAAATGTTCTTTCATGGTGACGTATAATTGTAGCTTTAATAATTAATAGGCAACTAACTTTTACACTTACAATGCGCAAATGCAGAAAGAGACGTTAAATAGAAAATGTAATGGCAAATATGTTTTAAACATGTATAATCTTCTTTTTAAATGTTTTATTTCTTCCCTTTTTTTTAAATCCAGCATCTTGCCTGTCTTCCAACAAGTTCCTCTAAAGATAAACTTGCCTTTGATGTGGGGCTTCAAGAATCAACACAAGGTGAGTGTTTGAAACAATCGGTATCTATTTAGGGGGACATCTCCTTGGTCGATTAATGGCCCAAGAGATCAACAGTTTATATAGCTAGGTTGACATGGGAGTCTGTAAACTTAAAGTGTAGCTTGTGGTATCCTAAGTTCAAGATTATCTTATAGTCAGGACTGTGTGGATGCCCTTACGGATTTGAAATGTGGTTTGCATGAAGCTTTAAACCATGAGCGGTCTTATGGTTAAAGATAAACTCCAGTTCTGGTAAAAAAAAGAAAATTAATTCTCACAGAATCAAACGAAACTTACACTGAATGTTCAAGATTACAAATAAAAGACATGTGCCAAACAATTTTGGAAGAAAATGTATACTGGCTGAGTAATGAGCATAGAAAGACAAGGAAATCAAGGTAGTACCAACCCCGACACCATGTGTGTTGTCCCATATATAGCTTTCTGTGTCGGTGCTTGTTACTTTACCAAGACTCGGCCGAATTTATTATGATTTTGATGACTCCAGAACCTTGCAGTGCACACCAATACTTACATGCTACATGATCAACTGTTTCTGATCCATTCCACACCTTTTCTTTCACAATGCAATCGCATTACCAGTACTGGAGTTTATCTTTAACGTGATAACTACAAGCAGAGGAGGGTCCTAACTCAAAATTATGTGCCCTGCAAATGCAGTACACTTTTGAGATTTGCCAGTTAGTAGATACGACTGCTAGTTTGCTTGATTTGTAGTTTTAATATACAAACGTGTGATGTTTCGTCTCTTGTAAATCTGCGTGGTCGTTAGTGGGTCGTTGACTTTACCCATTAACTTTTGAATGATTTCATAGCCATAGGCTTAATTCAATATTTAACCTCCAGAGGAAAGCTTCTGATTTTGTGATTGAAGGTCAATTACAAGTTTAAAGGTTGTTAGATAATGACACTTTACGTATATCTAATACCTACCCAGCTATCAGCAGAATTTTTGTTTGTTATTTCTAATATGGCGGCCCTGTTTTAGAAATGATTTCAGTTCTAATTATGATTAGCTATTACTTCTGTGTTATCATTCTGAATTTATATCTATCTCTATATGAGGTGACTTTACTTGTAGTTTATATTGCAATATCATTCATCTGTTGCCATTTTCAGTATTTTTTTATAAACAAAAATTATAATAATAAGCCGATGGATTGACACCTACCTTTAAAAAGCAATGAATTGTAAGAATCTGCTGAGGTTGCTATCTTTTAAACTTTTAATCTTTCATTTTATTAAAGATGAATTATAATTTTAATTTGTTTTTCACCTGTTAAAACTGTTGCAAATATGAAGGATAGTCAAATTTGCCAAATCATTTAATCACAACCTTGAGAATTGTGCACTTTTTCAAGAGCGACCACATTCAATAATTCTTCCAAGTTTCTAGATTTACAATGACATATTTGTGGCTAGACAGATTTATGATATACATTTGCTGTATTTAATGAAGATATCAGACAAACAAAATGTGTTAGTGCTAATCATCTCATGAGAGCGAGGTTTACAGATGATGTGATTTGTTACATATCTTTGCTGTGCATGATGAAGATATTTGACATGCAAAGACGATAGGTTATAATTATTTAGTGAAAGAAAGTTTTACAGATAGTAAGATTTATTGCATACATTTGCTGGGTTTAATGAAGATACTTGACATGCATAGGCATTAGGTGCTTAAAATGTTCATGAAAGTTTAGTTTTATAGGTACTTTTAGTCAGATTTCTTAATATAATTGTCTTTGGCTTTTTGCCTTGTTTGATTAAGGACATTTGACGTAAAAGGTGTTTGGTGCTAACAATTTGTTGGTGATGTAGATGATGAGATTTATTACATTTTTTGCTTTATTGGATGAAGACTAACATGTAGGTGCTAATGATCTCCCAAAAGCAGGGTTTTTACATAAAATGAGATTTATTACATTTTTTTGCTGTCTTTGATGAAGATGTTTGACAGGCAAAGGCGTTAGGTGCTAATGCTTTTTTGAAAGCAAAGTTTACGCGAATCAAGAAATATGACAGATTTTTTCTGTTTTAATCCAGACATTTGACATAGTAGGGACTAATGATTTCAGGAAAACAAAGTTTTATAGGTGAATGTTGTCAGATTTATCGCTTTAATACTTAATAAGCTATGTTTAATAAATAAATTGGGCATGCAAAGCCAACAAAGGCCTGGCTGTGCCAGTGGTCTGCTGCGAAATCATTAAACGGTTTAGATTTATCATTTTTCTCTGCTGTGTTTACTAACAGTACGGGACCCACAGATAGCCAACCAATCAGTCCCTTAGAAATGTAAACACGCTTTCACCAGGAAAAGAGTTTTCGATTATTTATTAACCGTTTCTCTCGGAGCTGTTGCCTGCAAACATTCTGTCCTGACTAATGCTCTCAGTGCAAACACGGGGGAATAGAATATGAAAATGATATGTGTTTTTAATTATTCACAGGTTCTTCATTGAACTGTGTCTGATGTGATTAATGATGCAGATGTTCTCTGTATTAAATAGTGTGCAAGAATTTATCTTTAGAAACAGTGGTTATCTTTCAATTTATAGATATATGCACACCAATATTGTTCTGCTTCTTATTAATGATCGTATCTGATTTATACGTGTTTATATAGATAGCTAGGGGCTTTAGAAATGCTAATCTAATTTTCTGCTGTATTAAAGGGATCGTTTAACAATATTTAATCTGAGATGCACGGCCCTACATTTTATCAGTGTCTGTGATATGGTGTTATATTGAAGCCCTAAAAATTATCAAGAAGTGCCTCAAAATAGTAAAAACCTTTGAGTGGCCGGTTTTACCATATTCGTTTCCCCTAATAGACTGTAGTGTTATGAAAACCGTTTGGCACATGCAAAATTTGATTTTGAGTTTCAATCATAAATATCTTGATAATCAGACAGGCGATCAGCTTGTAAAAGTCATGGGGTTCCTGACTGACCTAAAGGTTTATAATTATCATTGCAGCATGAACTAAATCAAGGATTTTTTAAAAGGATCTGAGACAAAGTTACCGGATCCCTTTAAGCAAGACATTGAATCATATGAACTCCCGCTTATTTTTATTTTTATTTTTATCAATTAAAAAAAAAAAGTCATAATAGGAAGGTTCTTTCATCTAAAAAGCAATTTGGTCTGGTTGCCTGTAGTGAAATTTAAATCCCTCATATGAATATAATTTTTGTTTTATATGTAAATTTCATTTTAATATTGCCTGCAGGACAATTTTAACCAGATCCTACCAAACCCAACAATAATGACAATAAGCTTCTTTTGTAATTCTGATTGCTACATGTATATTTGCAAAACATTTAGCACTCCCTCGCAAATATCGCCAGTCCACAAGAGGTTCTAAGTGCAAATTAATCCTAACCTGGCATTTGTATTGGAAATAGTGGGGTTATCTGTGCTCAAGGGCATTGCCAGTCAATTTGTAAAGGGTGAGGGGGGGGGGGGGCTGTCACATACGCAGCTAAAAAAATACCCTCTGTGTCATTTTTATTTTGTTTGCTAATACGCCCTAAAATAGCTGGAATTTGCAAATAGAAACATTTGAAAAAGGGTGTTACAATCCTGCTCCCATCTCTAATTTAACCCCTAATTATTCTCAAACCATAATGATTTGTGAGCTTTAATTTTTTTAAGAGGTGGGAGGAGGGGAGGGACTTTATACCACCATGCTTTTCTTTTAATATCATAAAAAGTCAGATATTTGATTCGAGGTTACATAAATGATTTTATATGTAGGTTTGCTCAGGTTTAGAGACTACAGCTTCAAGTGTTTTGTATGCTGCAATCACATTAACTCATTCAAGCAGGTTTACAAAGAGAGTTGTCCAGGTGATTTTTATATTAAGATTACATTCACAATTTTCCATTTCCAGATTAACGATCTTCCACTCAAGCTCAAAAGATGACAAAAACTGACAATGGGGCCTAATAAATCATGCAGTTATACTCATTCATCAATTCTAGGTACACGATGACAATGCTATGTTGATGTGCAGCATACATACGAATATGCATCTGAAATGCCGCGAGGAAATGCCGCAAGGAAATGAAAGTGTCATTGTCGGACAGGCAGGCGGAGACGTGTAGTTAATCACATCTATACATGTTAATTGCAAAGGTGGAACTGATAAAGAGGAGAAAATGAAAGCACTGGGAGAGAGATTGATAAAGAATATTTGTCTCCATTTTTTTTTAATGACAGAGATTAAGATGAGACAAAAGGAGAGGCTGACAGACAGACGGACAGAGAGAATGGGGAGGGAGAGAGAAAGAGGCAGGGAGAAGGAGAGAGAGAGAGAGAGAGAGAGAGAGAGAGATGTTTGTGAGGAGGCAAAATGGAGGGTAGTAAAAAAAAGTCTGAAATATACTTACCGTGTCTTTACATGATAAACTAAGATTATGCAAGAAGAGAAAGAGCATCAGCCGTGTAATAAATTTAAATCAATCATAACAGCTGAGAAAAGAATTCTGATGCAAACAATTAAATGCAAAAATGAAAAGCATTACGATATGATACTCCTAATAATGTAAGAATCTTAGAGGATAAAAGAGCATTAGAGCAAGAAATAAAAGAATTAAGGTTAAATCAGAAGAGACAAAGAGCTGAAGAAAAACAAGAGCATTCTGAAGATGGAAAGAGACAGGGCGTCGTAGATTCTACTGAGCTTGGGTTCCATTGCCAAGGCAACCGGCCGTTAAGAGTGGGCATTGAGAGTCAGTGTCAACATCACGGAGATGGAGAGTGACACGTGATTGGTATCTAGGGTCACTACCTGCATGGGCTTGAGTCTGAGATGTTGCATTAGGGTGCGTTCCCACAGGAGTAGTGGATCCCTTTTTTTCTTCTTTTGATTCAGTACATAGGTGGCACCGAAAACTTCATCATATTGTCCCTATTTTCACGAAGTGACGGTAGTGAATGAAAAATCGCATACAATTTGCGTGCGGATTTTCCTCACTACCGTAACTTCGTGAAATTAGGAACGATATGTGGACAGGCCCTTAGATAGTAGGGTGCAGTTAATGGCCTCGTTCAAAACAAAAACAACGAAAACTGTGCAGCTAGTACTCCCTTATGCCTAGCTTGAATGATGCATTCTGAAACCAAGCTTTCATACTAGATGTTCATGCGTCCATGCACGTATACGACTTCATTCATGCTCACTCTCATCTGCAACATCTATTAAAATGATTCACAATGAGTCTCGTGTGTTATGGCCTGTGGGGATCTTCAAGTTGTTTGAAGAGCTGCTAATTTGACAGTGTATTATCAAAGAATACGCTTTTGCATTTGAAATATCAAGTGGAATCTGAATAGTGTCATTTATTTTGATGATGATACAATGATAGTATATTAGCAGTAATAGTAATAAAAGTAACAATAGTAATTACAGTGTTGTAGATTGATAATAATAATAATAATGATAATGATAATGATAATGATAATAATGATGATGATGATGATGTTGATAATGATGATGATGATGATAATAATAAAAAATACAATAATAATGATAATAATAATGATAGCTGTATTAATATTAATGATAATAATAATCATAACTAGACATAATACTTGTTTGGAACAAGTATAGGTGGGCTGGTCAACTAAAGTTTGAAAACAAAATGAGCAAAAATAAGCGAGAAACTGCTTTAAAATTCTTAATAAACAATATCATGTAGATTCAGTACGTGAACGAAATTCACCTTCTATAGTCATAACACGCAAATTGTGAAATTTCTGACATGAGGCCTTTAATCAAAATTTTCACTCTGATGACGTCATCAAAATGAAAAATGGTTACTATTGAACTTGTAGAGAATTATCTTAGCTACAACATATCGAAATTTTGAAGAAAATTGATCAATATATACAGAGATACAATTAATTTTACATAAATATGCTGACTTCATAATATGCAAATTCGTATTTTGAGTTCCAAGGCCATTATGATTATGTCACGATACACTTAATGGCAAAATGAGACATGGAATCATATCTCCGGCTCATACTTTATCTAAATATGAAAACAAATTGAAGGTCACGGTTCATTCCAAAGAGCTATAATGGGTTTTGTATAGGCATGTTCTTGCCCATATATGCTATGTATTAAAAGAGCTCGCGCGCACGGTCATTTATCTTGAATTACGCTCATCTTGTTATTAATGGTCATAAAGAGATAAACATGGTATCAAATTCCTCGAAAAAATATGAGAAATATGATAAAAGAAAAAAAAATGGCGATTCTATGTTTTGTAATGGTGTTACGCGCGAAAACGCGCGCGCATGTGCGTGTGCGCGATTTTTTATAAAATGCTTAAAATGACCTGAAACGTATGCAAAATAAATTTGAGACGATTTAGAGCATTTAAAAAATTTGCGCGCGCACTGACGCGCGGACGTACGCGCACGCGCGTGTTTTTGGACATGGAATTGACCGGACTGATATTGACCTTGATCGTGATAAATATGAATGAGAAATACCTTTTGGTTATGAAGATATGATCATGAGTTGATTTTCAGAAAATTTCACAAAATGGCGTCTAGATGACGTCATCAGTCAAGGTCAAGGTTGAAAACGTTATTGTGAGTTCTCTATATGCTTATACATATGTGTGCCAAATTTCAAGTTATTTGATTGATCCATTTTCAAGTTATCTTGTGAACAAAAAAGTGGTAAGAATTAAGAAAAATAAATAATAAACTAGACATATAATACTTGTTTGGAACAAGTATAGGTGGGCTGGTCAACTAACATTTGAGACAAAATAGAGCAAAAATAAGCGACATACTGCTTACAAATTCTTAAAAGACAATATCATGTAGATTCATAACGTGAACTAAATTCACCTTCTATAGGCATAACACGCAAATTATGAAGTTTTTGACATGAGGCCTTTAATCAAAATTTTCACTATGATGACGTCATCAAAATGAAAAATGGTTTTTACTGCGCTTGTAGAGAATTGTCTTAGCTACAACATATCGAAATTTTGAAGAAAATTGATCATTATTTACAGAGATACAATCAATTTTACATAAATATGCTGACGTCATAATATGCAAATTCGTATTTTGAGTTCCAAGGCCATTGTGATGATGTCACGATACATTTAATGGCCAAATGAGACATGGAATCATATTTCCGACTCATACTCTATCTTAATATGAAAAAAAATTGAGGATCCCGGTGCATTCCAAAGAGCTATAACGGATTTTGTATAGGCATGTTTTTGCCCATATATGCTATGTATTAAAAGAGCTCGCGCGCACTGACATTTATCTTGAATTTACGCTCATCTTGTTAATAATGGTCATAAAGAGATAAACATGGAATCAAATTCCTTGAAAAAATATGAGAAATATCATGAAAGAAAAAAAAATGGCGATTCTATGTTTTTTAATGGTGTTACGCGCGAAAACGCGCGCGCATGCTCGTACGCGCGATTTTTTATAAAAATGCTTAAAATGACCTGAAACGTATGCAAAATATATTTGAGACGATTTTGAGCATTTAAAAATTTTGCGCGCGCATTGACGCGCGGACGTACGCGCACGCGCGCGTTTTTTGACCTGAAATTGACTGGACTGATATTGACCTTGATCATGAGAAATACCTTTTGGTTATGAAGATATGATCATGAGTTTATTTTCAGAAAATTTCACAAAATGGCGCCTAGATGACGTCATCAGTCAAGGTCAAGGTTGAAAACCTTACTGTGTTTTCTCCATATGCCTATACATATGTATGCCAAATTTCAAAGCATTTGATTGAACAATTTCAAAGTTATTTTGCTAACAAAAAGTGGGTCGAAATAAGAAAAAAAAAAAAAAATAATAAATAATAAATAATAAAGGCGATTTTAACAAAAATATAAGGTGGTCTGTATTAGATACAGCCCACCTGATAAAGGCAATTTTAACAAAAATATAAGGTGGTCTGTATGATATACAGCCCACCTGATAATGATATTAATAATACCGATAATAGAGATAATGATACTAATAATAATGATAGTAATAATCACAAGCAATCTTCTTAAACATCTGAAGAAGGTTGGGGTTACCACAAAGAAAGAACTCCTACAGAAAGCAGCTCTGCTTGGTATTGCAAGACTCTCATCGAAAGTACTTAGTCCTAAGGCATCAGATTATAGCTTGCCCTTGGTATATTAATGGGATAAAAACCAGCATAGATCAAGCTGAGATATCGATGATATAATGATAATAATAGTAATGTTAATAAAAATTGATGATGATTATATACTACTTCTAATGATAATAATGATGCACATTCATCCTGCAGCTGATAAAACTTATACTATGTTTTTAGACAGTAGAGTGCTGTTGTCCTTGCAACTACACTAATTCAAACTTGTGCAATACCTGTACTGTTCTCATGGAGTAATCTAAATTTCCAAGGACTGTGACCATGCACTGTACAAGTCCATCTCATGTAGTTGACTCAATAAGGGTCATGTTTTTCATTAGTGATCAAGTCGTTCAATCAAAAGTCAATTTCAAATAGTTGTGTATATCTTCTTCATGTCAGAATTCAGTAATTTTGTGTTGCAAACTGAAATGTAATGAAGTATCCCCATACCGGAAATTTTGTTCCTTGCAAAGCTCATTTTCGGGAGCATTTTAAAAAATCAACTTCTATTCTTTTCTTCCAAAGACTTGGTGGCGTTTCATTCATTTTGTATGCCTGTCTCTGTCTCTCTGTCTGTCTCTCTGTCTGTCTGTCTGTCTCTCTCTCTGTCTCTCTCTCTCTCTCTCTCTCTATATATATATATATATCTCCCTCTCCCTCTCATTCCCCTCTCTCCCCTCTCTCCCCTCTCTCTTCCTCCTTTTATTTCTATTTGGACATAAAACCATGCACAGGAGTCAGTTATTGGAATTCTTGCAATAAATATTGGAAAGAAATCATTTTATTCCAGCCAGCACATATGAACATTCACATAGTCTTTATGGTGTTGGAAGTCATAGATGCACAGGACAATATATGACATTCTGAAGTGAATTTTAAACCGTGTCAATCTTCTTTCTCATTTATATGATTTCTCTGAAATAGGTGTAAACTTGAACATGTTTTGTGAACCCAATTTGAAGTATGAATCAAGTTGTGGTAATAAAATTCCAGTACATCCACATGTGTATACCTCATAACAACATAATGATTCTTTATAATTTAAAGGTAAAGACCAGTAATGGTCATGCGATTGCATTGTGAAAGAAACGTTGTGGAATCGATCAGAAAAGGTCGATCATCTAGCATCTAGCATCTGCAAGGTTCTGGAATCATCAAAATGATAAGAAATTTGGCTCATTCTTTGTAAAGTTACAAGCACTATACACAGAAAGATGTATATGGGACTACCCTATCTCTCTCACCAGACCATGAGAGAAATAAATTTACCAAATATATGAATTACTAGGCGGTTTCCCGGCAAATTTGTTATCATCATGTATTAGTCAAAACATATTCTTTCACATGATTGGTAATGAGAGCTTCCATTTCATTTTTTGAAATTGGGGCGTTGCCAATACTTGGTCTTTACCTTTAATAATCTTTCTCTCAAAGGTATGTTCAAGACATAAACATAATGCTAAAAATAGCTAATATTTACTCCTGACTGGTGTTTCATTGCCAAACTCTATCTCCCTTGTACGTCTGTCCGTGCGTGCGCCAATAATTAACATAGCTGTATTTACATTATCATAATGAATATGTAAAATTACGATCCGTAATATACATACATGTAGAGCTAGCACTGAAAAATACGTAACCTACATCTAACGATGACATCCATTGAAAATGATAAGCAACATGTCACTGTACTCTTTCATTACCTACCATCCTCATTTCTAAGGTCCGTTAATCTTGAGACTCGATAACAATGAAAATTTAACAGAGCCAAAAGAAATCTGTACCAATTTAAGAAGGTCCACCATACACTTCCATATGCATTGTAAAATGATGATGTCTGCCAGATAGATTTGATAGAAAATGTGAGGGTGCTGTAAAATAAACAAAATAGTCATGGATTCTCAGATCTTTTTTGAATAATTTTTATAGTCGTCTTGATCAGCGATCTACAATTTTTACTCTGTATGTCATTTACAATCATATCTACAATTATGTTGACTTTCATAAAGCCTTTCTTTAAATATTCATGTAGTTTGATTGTATCACAGGGTTCTATATTTGTATAGTACACCTTGCACTCAAGGTTGTGTGATATTCCATGCATTTGTGAATGTATAAATGGTCGCTGATTATAAGAATTGTCCATGTGTTAGGTTACAACTAGCCATGAATAATATTTTAAGTACAGGAAGTTACTGAGGTTTAATAGGAGAGTGAAGTAAGGGTGATTTTTTTTTTTTGGGGGGGGGGGGGGAGGGTGGGGGAGGGATTCTGGATTTTGTATAGATGTTTCTTGGAGAGTATTTCTTTGAGGGATGAGGGTCTATGCTTTACTTGAGTCTTTTCCCCATATTTTTGTTGTGTTACAAATATTGAAGGAAATGTGATTCTCCTTTGATCTATCTATTTCTCCTTTCTCTTTCTCTATTCCCAAAATAGTGATATGCATTATGGTTAAATAATTTACTATTAATATTATTTTTTTGTTTTAATTGTTTTTGTTATTATTATCATTATCATTATTATTGATATTATTGATATTATTATCATTATTATTAATGAAGAAAAGCCAACATCTGCATTGATTTCATGATTTCCCCCCTCTCTCTCTCTCTCTTTCTCTCTCTCTCTTTATAGGAGAAGCATGTTGGTGGACGATATACCCGGTATCCAAGCAGAGGTCAGAAGGTGAAAAGGTCAGAGTGGGAGATGACCTCATCCTTGTCAATGTCGCCACAGAGAGATACCTGGTAAGATGGTCATTTTTGGAAACAGATATTTTATAAAAAAATATTGAAGAACTAAAAATGATAATGGAACATTGTACTTGAAACCATCTCAAGATCTAACAACAAGATATGGCAATACAATAATTTGTAATCCTTTCAATTTATTTGGTGCTGTACCTTCAGATTAACAGCAAACATTTATCATCCAGGCAGAAATAGTGGAAGTAATTTAATTACCTTTAAACCACAAAAAACTTTCAAAACCATAACACTCAAGAAACAATATGGGATTAACAGACCCACAGGTACATGTAAAATGCATGTCACATTTATGTATATGAAATTCATCAATGCTACTTATGAAGAAGCCCTGGTATTCTACTCGAGGCAAATCAGTTTGCATATCCATCAAATCTACTTGAGTTGATGGGAGGGCAATTTAAGGAGGCATGATGTTAATTGAGACAATTGCCTCCTCATTTTCCAGTAATGGATCTAGAGGTTTCAGAACTTCTGGGAGGGCTCATATTGATATATTACTCCACTTTTTACCAATAATTTGTTTTATTTGATCAGTATACATGTAAACGTCTTTAGAGTAAAGTTCTTTTGATCTTTTCAAGAACATTGTGGAATATATATTTTCTATGAATATTGACAATATTGGTCATAAAGGTTAGGGTAACTTTTGACATGAAATGATTACTGTAAGCATATACAATACACATGCAATTTTGACAATTTAGAGTCTCGGTTATTATCAAGATTGCTATGAATTCCATTTTCAAATGGTATCATTCAGTTTTTTTCCTATTTAAATTATAAAAAAAACACCAAGATGAATGAATGGTCATATAATGCTTAAGATTTGTCAATTTAAGAGGATTTACTGCTGACCACTTCATTCAGTTTATGAAGTGCCATCATAATTTTCCTTTGAATAAGCCATATACACTGTCTTTCCAGAATATACATTTTTCTCTGAATCACCATGCACAAAAGGCATTAGGAGATGGAAGGCAAAACAATTAAATCCATGCATTCAACACAAAAGTAAATCCATGCATTTAAAACACATATAGATAAATCATCTATTTGAAGCCAGAATGCCATTAACTTGTATCATCTTTAAATAATACACATAGTTAATGCCCTTCTTGCTCCAAACAGGCAAAATTATGTGGGGACCAGGCACAATTCATGGTCAGATTTTAAACAGCTGCGTATAATTCAATTAGCATACAATCCAGCCTTGCGGTCAATATTTGTATGGCTTGGCTGGTCATTTCATCACTCTGCTAACTGTATCCGCTTGACCACTCATGCAGTCATGAATGTGATTGGGCTGGGAGTAGCAATTTCACCATATTTGGAAAGGATACTGACTTTGAGCGTGTCGTGGTATTTTATGTATGCTTTGCAATGTATTGTGTTGCTAGTTATGATGTTGGTGTTTCTTTTGAAAGAGAAGGGATAGGAAGTCACTGTGAAATTATTGTTCTATCTTTTAAGTGAGAAAATGGTAGGATATTGTAAACAAGACATTTATGATACCTTTATTGATGGATGTAATGAATTCTGTGATTTTGAAAAAATAAACCCTAGAAGTTGAAATTAAATTAACAATACCTAGTTCTTTTAAAAATAGGCCTTTATTTAAGGCAGCAAATGAAACTCAAACACAATTGAAGGAGATATCACCTGCATGTGACAAGAAAAAAGAAAAAATGTTTGGGAATAGGTTTTAATTAACAACACAAATACAAAATAGAAAACGAAGCATAATAGCATTTAAAATTCACAAAATAATATATAAAAGAGGGAGGGATCGAGTAAAGATCAGAGAGTCAAGGAATCATAAATACATTAGAAGTTTCATGAACAAATCACTGTCAAATAAACAGGAGGTGCATATTTGAAACCAGTGAAAACAATTAATATGTTTGAAATGAAGCGCTGTTGAATTTAAATGAAAAAGATGAAAAGTCCAACATGTGGGAGTATTATTAAGGTGAAGGTTACTAATGAAAATGTAGTAAAGGACATGTCTAGTATTTAGTCTGGTTAGTATTTCAGGACATTTGCAGCAAACATTTTTAATCAGCTTGACAGAACAAGGAAAGGAGAATCTTGCCAAAAGTTGATATATCATTGAGGAAATAGTTAATGTAAGTTTTCTTTTGACGTTGTAAAGTACAGTATGGAATTGTTTGATTATCCCTCTACTAAAGATAAGAATTACATCTTTGTTATTATTATTATTATCATTATTATAATTCCCTTCAGCATCTATCTGTGGAGAGGGATGACCAGCCCATGATAGTAGTAGCATCCTTCCAGCAGACGCTATGGACCGTCGCACCCGTCAGCTCAGGCATCGTCAAGATCAAAGCTATGGGTAAGCTAGTGCCACTAAGAACTGTTTTAAAGCCCCACTGTCCTACTTGTAGCTACTTGCTCCCTCTACATAGAAAACTTTCCCAATCGGTGCCTGCTTGTCCCCCATGATCCTCTTTTTCTTATGTTAGTTGAGAGCTGAGTCGATGAGGGTGTTAGCTCTGTGTTTAAAGCATATGAGTGAATGCCCTTCTCGCACCAAACTGACGATATTTTAACTAGAGATGCTTTTAACCGTTACAGTGCCTAATGCTATGGTCATATTACCCAAAAGTAGCCTGCTCGGCGGCCGAGCGGCGAGTTTTTAACCAATTCTGCCCGGCGGCTGCCCGGCCACCGAGCGGCGGCCGCCCAGGCACCGCTCGTTTTTAGGGCATCGCTCGGTCGCCGCTGAAGTTTTAGCGCGGAGTTAAAATTTGGGCGCGCCTGCTCACTTTTCACTCGCCGCCCAAAATACGCTCGGTGCCTGGGCGGTCGCCGCCCGGGCACCGACCTAATCGCTGGGCGGTGCCTAATTCCAGCAGCGACCGAGCAGGCTACTGATCGGTCGGTCGCTGCTCTGATTTGTGACCATAGCTTTAGGCGTTGATTTCTGGATGTATTATAAGCATCTAAAGCTGGAGTAAGATTGTTTTAATTTGATATAGGCAGTATTTTGTCCATCTGGAGCCAGAAGGACATTAACTTCCATACTCTAACACAGAGTAAACGCCTCTCTCGCTCTTAACACACGATTTCAGCCCGAAGGATGAAAGGGTATATACAGGTACAAGGTTGATTCCATGGACTTTTCTAAATAGTAAGACATGTAGTTGACCCAAAATATCATCGTCTCCTCTTCACTTATTTCCCTTACTTCACCAGTGTTATAAATGTTTGATCTGTTGCCTCACTCTACATTTTAGACATGGTTTTATTTCGATGAAAAATGCAGCGTTTGAAAAATGACAAGGTAATCAGAAGTAGCTTCACTATGGCATGTAACGAAGACACCATGCATGCATATCATCAAAATAAAACCATGTCCGAAATGTAGAGTGAGGCAACAGATCAAACACTTAGAATAACACTGGTGAATTAAGAGAAATAAGCGAAGAGGAGACGACGAGACAAGCACTCAAAATGTGTGCATTGTTATGGGACATCGTCTGCTTATACTAATTTGGTCCCTTGTGTGACGTCACAAATACTGGCAGTGTTCAGAGAGCTCTTCAAGTGCGAAAGTGGGGATGTATTTTACCGTTTTAAATGTTTCCAAACGGGAAACATGCGATCACCTTGTTCAATTTAACCTTCCCTTATGCAATGATACAAATTAAATCAATATTTAAAATCAATGAATGTCTACTTTAAAGACTTATGTTCTAAAAACAAGTTGAACCTGATGATGGTATCAATTTTGGTCTAGGTGGAGTTTGATACAGCATGCACATCTTGGACCTCTTTGCAAGTCATTGTTTTGAAATAGTCTTGGGCTAGTAGTTTGCTTTAGTTCGAGTAGATAATGGGCTTTAGGTTGAATTGAAGGAAAGGTGTCAGGTATTAATCTCCATATCACCCAAACTGGTTTATATTTCAGCGAAAAAATATGGAGACACGGAGAAGGCTTTAGGTAGGTTGTCAAAAATTGTTCAAAAAAGTTCTTTCCATCGGTGGCGGAGGTGGTGGTGGTGGTGGTGGTGGTGGTGGTGGCTGTGGTGGTGGTGTTCATACAAGTAATAGTGGAAGAACTTTCTTTTGCAGTAGTGAAAATAGAATGAATGTAAGCAGTTACACTGGCAACAATAGAAGGAGATTAGTAAAAGTGGTAGCAATAATAGCACCAACTTGATGAGTGGTAGAAGTTAAAGAAAATCAGCCATATATATATTGGTATGTTAGTTTGATAGACTTCGCAGACTTAGTTCGATAGGGGGAAACCATAGTTTTAAATGAGATCTTTCAAAAAAAGTTACATCCACCCAGAATATATTTTATTGTTAATCATTAGACTCCATGATATTTTATCTTTATAAATTCATATGTTTTGCCATTCCATTTTCCACCATTTGAATATGTATGTGTGCACAATTCCAACCACAAAAGAGCCCTTTTAAAATTATATATCTATATACCAATCCATGTTTCTTTCATTAATGCCAAGGGAAATTACATCATGATGCATTGTTTCAATCAAGTTTTAAAAGAATTCTATTTGTGTTGGTCCTTTCACATCTAATGTAGATTACAAAGATGTCAAGGCACGGCACCGAAAAACAGGAGTGATCAATATCTTGGATAATAAAGAATTTCTAAACCAATAGTGAATATAGAACAATACAGAGAGAGAGAGAGAGAGAGAGAGAGAGAGAGAGAGAGAGAGAGAGAGAGAAGGGGGGGGGGGGGGGAGGAGGGGGTATGGGTATGTAGCGCGATAAGGAATTACAAATTTACTTGTACATGAAAACAGTAAAAAAATTCAGAGTAAAGGAAATAGATAAAGAAAACACAAAAATAAGGATGAAAGAGTACCAGAGAAAGAGAGAGAGAGAGAGATAGAGAGAGAAGGGAGATAGAGAGAGAAGGAAGATAGAGAGAGAGAGAGAGGGAAGAGAGGAGAGAAAGAGGGAGCAAGAAAGTGCATGAATAAGGGTCAGACAAAGGAAGAGACGGATGTATTATTGTTATCATACATGTTGGTTCCACAGTTAGACCTGTGAATGCCAGAGGTAATTGACCAATCAAAAGAAATGAAAAAAGGAAGCCCAAAGTCCTGACCCGTCTGCAAAAAGTTGCCTGCATTCCGACGCATCAGCACTCGCCATGCTCCCTCCAAGCGCGGAGTTTGTCAACAGACAAATTTGTCATCGTTTGAATTGGTCGTTGTCATGTGCGTAACGGGACGGCAAGGGATTGATTCACTCCCCAGGCTAGGCTGATAGGGGAATTAAAGAAACAGATGTACCGAGGATTGGTCCAGTTTAGAAGCAATATCACCTCGCCTCCGCTCAATCGCAATCAATGCAGCATTGATCACAGAGCAGTAAACAGAAAAAGCGATGCCTCAGAGAAGCCTGCATTTTTCCAAGAAAAGATAGAAATCTGTCTAGATTTCCTGATCTCTAGTAGATGTTTTACTAATTTAAGAGAGCCCCCAAACAATCAGTAACATCTGCTTTTACTTATTCTTCTCAGGGACATACGTTATCGGTTATTCTTCTCATTAATTATGAATGAGTCTCCGTCTTTGGAGATACCCCGGCCATAGTCCATGTTTTTTGTTCAACTTTCCAGCGATCCCAAAATGAAGTTGACTAAAATTATTCAAAGTTTTTGTCCATATGCAGTTATCTTATTGAAGGTACTTTTTAACATTTTTACATCGGCATTTAATAAAAAATGAAGAAAAACAAAAAACAGAGGGATGAAAATAGGAAAATTAATGTTCATTTGAAATATGAATTTTTGGAGTTGTCTAAAAGCTATTTTTATTTGTTGAAATACAAGCAATTGTGAATTGATATTTCATAATCATCACAATTGCTATGCAGCATCTACATCTTGTTGGAATTCTATTTCCAGACATATATTAAATACAAGACTGTTTCAAGAGCAACGAGACAACGCTACTTCAATAATTCCCTCCACATACGCATCAAAAGGGGGAGAAAGCTCACAAATCACTTTCCAACTTCACCAGAAGTCAATTTTCTCTTGAACCTTTCTAGTGTTATCAAATAAATGAATCTTTTGTTACAGCTGTTCCAAGGAATGTATGAAAATAGCTCATGGAATGTTGACACTTGGGAATTCGCATTAACAGATTCAAAGTAGCCGATCTCAAGAGCTGGTGAAATCTGTATGCCCACATATAAATTTATTTGTTGTTTTTGCTCACATGCTATATTCAGGAGAATCAATCAACCTCGATGTTCGTATATTTATACTACATTGGACAGTTAAACAATTCTTAGCTTTACTGGTATGCATTAGCTACAATGTAACTGTAGTTAGGAAGTATGAATTATAATGTACCAGGCTCGGATGCTGGTAGAAGCCCTAGGTGAAATGACCCTTAAATACAGCAAGGACCTATATTTAAACATTTTGACATAGTCATAAATGTAATTTTAATGTTTGTTACTTCATTTTGGAATATCAGAAAGAAGCATTCCTGAGTTATAAGAAAATGAAAATGTAACATTGAAGAAATTTATACAAATTACATTGATTAATTCTTGAGAACCCTAATTATACCCCAGTATATGAAAAAGCCGAAAATTTAAACGAGATACTTCAATTATTCAAAAAATTCCCTAAAGATTATCGCTACCCACATTTCCTAGATACTCAGAAGCCTTTGGACTAATTATTCAGATCTTTATTTCTTTCTTTATACGTCTGTCATAACAAATGATTCCAAATTATCACTTTTGTTTTGTTTTACAACAGACTTTATCACAGCATCTCAAAATCATTATTTTTTTATATGTAAACCTAGTGGTATTTATTTTCACTTCAAGAGGGTCTGACTGCGGTCTCTCATTCTTTTATCGATCGTCTGGTTAAGAAACGGAAAGAATTCAGGAGAACAGTGGTGAAAGAGGAAGGACATAACTGGAGCATGAAGAAACCAGTTTTCAATCAATGCCCCGATTGATCGACTGGAGACGCATGGTTGCAGGTAACTAGCGGTGTGGCTCTAGGCACTTCAGATAGAAACTGAGAAAATGTATCACGATTTTAGCCCAAAAAAATGTTTGAGATAGTATAGGAAGGCATTCAGGGATGTGTGAAATGTTTCATCGACCCGTTGCAAAAGTTTTAGTTTCAGAAGTGGAGAATCGATGGTTGCAGGTAATAAGTGATGTAGCTGTTTGCATTTCAAATTGTCGACAAGTTGAGAAAAAAAGTTTAAAGATTTTTGCAATAAAATGTGAGAAAAACTATTAGATGGCATATTGGTTGAGTGAGTATAGCTGTATTAACCTGCTACAACATTTCAAGTTTCAAAATGGAAGCTATAAAGACAGATAAAAATATACAAGGAAGTTATATTGAATATATATATATGCCAGACACATCAAGAGGTACCATCATACATGTATTTGATTTTGATAAACTACACATACCTTATTGTCTGTGCTACCTAAAAAGAAGAAAAAAGTGAATGAATACATTTTGATAAAAAATTCCATTGTATATGAACACGTTTTGAACACAAAGGGGAATAAATAACCTTGAATTTTCTAGTTATCTTTGGGGATTCCAGTTTCAATTATTCCTTTCATTATTCCGATTGATATCCACAGGAGTGTGATCTCGCCAATCATTTTTTAAATCCCTGGCGGCTTTAAACTAGCCACTGGCCAGGAGCAATGTATATATATATATATATATAGCTCCCAATGCGGTCATTAGCCGTGTGTATCTCTGCACTAAGAATCTCGGTCAGATTTTATAGGCAATACATAGTGGTCATAGTAGTTAAATTGCTCAATTCCTTAATTTATAGATTTTATATAGGGTAAACCCATTTAATAAAATATAACCTACAGTATTGCTTAAGAAATTGATCACTTAGCTTGTACTCCGATCAAGTGTGTGCCACTTTTTTAGGAAACATTATTATTATTATTGGTTTTATTACTTTATTAGCATTTGAACTTGTTTGTGTTTTACAAGAGTTTGGACAATGAATACATTAAAAAAAAAATATAGTGTCTCAAAAAGAGACAATTATTAAAAGTACATCATGTTTCGTGACCTCATTCAACTTTTGAAAAGTTAATCATAGTGGGATTTATTGTAGATCATCTTTAGATCATATCTTTTATGACTGTCTGAACACATGCAATATTCAATGGTAGGTTTATGAGTAGGTGCATCCATTCATCATTTTTACTTGAGGGGTCTCCCCAGGGTATGATAGGGGGAGGGTTTGGCAGGACCCTCAAATCAATTCTAAGTTGTTATTGATTATGAAACAGGGCCCTTGATCATGCGTCCTGCACTGGGATTGTGTAGTGAATCGAGAAGAAGAAGAAGAGGAAGAGGAGGAAGAGAAAGAAGAGAAAGAAGAGAAAGAAGAGAAAGAACAGGAAGAAGAAGAAGAAGTTGTTCTTGTATAGCGCATAACACATTATGATATAACGTCCCTATGCGCTTTCAAAGAGCTTTCTAAATTATGACCCTAACTTTAGCTCCGGCAGCCATTATCAGCTAGCTCACAGTGCACTTCGAGGAATAATCCTACCGGAACTATGAATTACCTTTAAATCATTCCTCTATCAACTGAACAGAGTCCTTATCCAATCACAGATTGATGAGTAGCTCCATCCGTCCGTCCAGTCCATCATTGCACCGGAGGGCCCTCCTCGAGGGACAGTTCAGTCTCTATTGTTGTGCCAGCTGTGAAGTTATATATCGCCCTAGAAAATGACAAGCCGCAGTTCGGTGGACGGCGGCAAAATGTCAAGATGGATGCATGTATAGATTCATCGATTGGATGTCGGAAGGAGAACGCGTCGAGTGGGAAAGGAGATGTTTTGCAAATAGTACAAAGGGCCTTATTTTGGGGAATGATAATGTTTTCTGAAGAGATCATGTTTTTGTAGAGAGAGGTGTCGAGGGGGGGGGGGGGTATGTTATGATGACAAATGCTTTACTCAGCTTGTTCAATTCTTTGTGGTTTTGAAAGTCAATTTGACATCACTTACAAGCGGACAGGGAGATGAAATTTTTTTCCTTGCAAAGTAGTATTCTCAAAACGCAGTTCTTGCCAGTGAAAATACAGATTTAATAGAGAGACATGAAGCATGTGTTTGAGGTATTAGCAATTCTTATATTAAAGCAGGATAATTCTGTGGTGATTAAACAAGTGGTGTAGTGCCCTCAATTAAATGATGATAAAAATAAAAATAAAAGAGACAAGTAGAGAGACAGAAAGAGAAAGAAAGCAATAGGGGGGATATTATGTAATAAATAAAACGGATATGACAAATGTTCCCCTCCCGACACCAGTTTCCTCTCAATGGCTGACCAACTCTAATGGCAAGCCATGAAAAGAAATTATTTCTATCAATGCTAAGTATAGGTTTTCTTTCTAAATTTTCATTTAGAGTTTCCAATGGCAATTTAGATGTTCAATTAGAGCATGATTAATCCCTAATAAGAATTCATAGAAAATGTCAGACTCTGAATTGAAAATAGCATTTCATGTTTTTGCAAAAGTATTGCTTTCATGTGAAAGTCTAATTATTCAGAGAAGCCCCATGCCCTTTGGACGTAGCTCCTCGGGACTACTTAATCTTCTGTGCATAAAACATTTGAATTCGGTTCAAGTTCCGGGGCAAACGTAATGTCAAGTTCCTTATCTAACATTCATGTATTTAAGTGACTTTTACTGTAAGAATGCACAAGGGATTTTACAATGATAAAGACTGGGATCGAGTAGCACAATGCCCTATGTAACTTCAGATGTTGTAATTTCTAAGCTATGAATTTCTTGGTTGTAAGACATCGAGGTAGGAAACAAAGTCAAAAGCCTTTTTTTTTGGGAATATGAAGATTTTCCAAAAAATTGTTATTCTCTACTACATTTTGAAGAGTTTTAGAAGAGCATCTAATTTCAAAACAGGATCAAATTTCATTCAGCTCTGCCCGTGTACCCTGAGGAAGCAATTCTCAAAAGTGAAGGCAGTTTTGCAATTCTTTTCAAATTACCTTGAAATAAGGAAATCTATCGTTTATACATACTTTCTAGAAAATATGGATATGTTACTCCATTTTACCAGTAAAAATTCACAAACAAGATGCAGGCTATGCTAAAAAATGATAAAATCTTTATTTTTGTCCTTCCTTCTTCAAATCAGACCATAGACGTGAAAAAGCTGCCTGTATAAATATTATACCAGCTGAGGACATTGGATGTCAATGGATGACTCAACCAAATTAGTTCTGGCATAACAACATTCCTTTAATTTCTCAGTATGAAAAGTTATTTATTACAGATTGTAATACTCATAATTGTTGAAGTTAAAGTCAATGCATTTTGGGAACAAAATGTTAAGATAAAGAAGTTGTATGTAAGACTTTGTATTAAAAAGAGTCATGGTTTTTTTGGGATAATTTGATAAACTGAAATAACATTTATAGCAGAAATTTTATTTTTGAGCATAGTTCCATGGCACAAAAAGCATCTAAAGGTATTGGATTTTCCTTTCAAGTAGAGTAGAATATGAAGAGTTGAGGTTTCAGTGGCTTGGGTAACGAGAGATGCTCTTTTCTTCTCAAAAATGTTAGTGTTTTCCTTTTCATCTCTCTGTCAGCTTATATTTTTAGATGTGGTTGCAACAATATTTTTCTTAGTAGACCTGGAGAGACTTGAGCATCTACTGTATGATGTAATAAGAGATGTTGAATTTTATTCTTCATTTTGAAAAAGAGCTTTCTGAATTAATTTTTTGGGATAAAGCTTATTTTGGAAATATGATCCCACATTATTGGTCTTATTTGTAAGCTTCTTGACAGTACTTTATGTCTATTTTGGGACACGAATGTTATTTTTACATTACCCATAAACAAAAATAGGATTCCAAGAAATAATGCCTTTAAAATCTTTCTGTGGCTGTTGTGAGTTATGCAGATACACATATACAACTAGCTCTTTTTAATGATGATGATGATGATGATGAACAGCATTTGTATGGCGCCATATATCTGTTTAAAAAAAAACATTCAAAGGCGCGAGCTCCTCCAATAAAATTAGCATTTAAATGTCTGAAGGAAGATTTAAAATCAGTTAAAGAATGGTAGAACAAAATGTCATCATGCAGAGCTGTTTATAGAAAAAGAAAGCAAATTCTTGTTTTTGTCTTGGTAATTGAAGGTTCCCCAATAACTGCTTACCGGGCAGATTGTGGTCAAATTAAGGAAAGGTTGTCAAAATATGGATAGGTTAGAAGAAGAAAAAGATATAAAATATTAGTTCATTGTAAAGAAAGTTTCCTAAAATAAGTAACTTATTTGATTTTGATTTTTTAATGAAATTGAATTTGAAATTGAAATGTTATTGGAAAAAGAAATAGGGACAAAATAACTAGGAAAATCATATTAAACAAAACTACTAAAAGTGGGTGGGTCATCAAGAAGTTTTACAGACAGATGATCCTAAACAAACTTATATAAGGTAGACAACAATATTATACAATCGCATTAACATACAAACATTAAGATAACAGTTATTAGATTTAAAGGTTTCAGGTGAAGTTTTCAATCGTGCTTGAAACTGTTCACTGTTGCACACTGCTTAGTTTTGGGACAGCTTCATCTACGTTGCAGGTATATTGCATGAGAGGAGATTATATGAAAATGAAGAGTAAAAGACATTCGGGTGGTTGCATAGCCAGAAGGGTGCTAGCTTACTCATATACTTTTCCACACAGTATAATGCCCCATTCGTTCTTTCAACAGATGATACTAGAAATCAATATTACCATTAACACTTCGGTTGCTTTCTTTGCCTCTCTGTATGGTTGCTCGTTTGCCACACTTGAGCTTTTGCACAAAACAATAGACACCAATTGACTGAAGGATTGCTTTGTGCAACACAATGGCTTTGCAAAATGACCCACTTCCAGTCTTGATAAGGTCTATGACAACCATTGTAACACCTTATGGATTAATTTTGCAATGCAAGTTGTTAATAAATCTTGAGGACTTTGTTTTATCTATCCCATGATAAATACAATGTGGCACCTTGAGCTTACTTGTGTGGCATGTGAAAAAGAATAATGTGAAGCTTCTGTTTTTAGGATGTAAGTAAGCTCCAAAACATTCATAAACAACGAGTGTTCAAGGTTACCTTTTAAATTGTTTTATATGTCCATCTAATCTGAATTAAACTGAATTGAGAGGGCTGCTTAATGATGCAAGGTCCATCAAACCGCGATGCTTATCTTTTTATTATAAATTCAGCAGAGATGAAAAGATAACATGTCTGATGACATCGATACCTCACATGAATATGTAAAGATGACAACGAGGGGGAAAAATATGTCAACAACTTCTTCCGATCAAAGCCGTGGAGAAGTCTTCGAGTAAATGATACCCATTGTGCCATAGGTGAATTTCACTTTCAGCTCAAGAGCAGTAAGGGCGTTAATTCGGTGTTGAAGAATATGAGTTAAAGCCCTTCTGGCTCCAAACAGACAATTTTTTCAATTCTAAGTAGATTTACAAGCAACATTGTATGAAATGATTTATATTTTCTGGGAATGTAGCTTGCATTGCACTTGGCAATTGAGTAATGGATATATAAGTGGCAATAAAGGTATATTCCAGCTATCCACTTCATGTCTGGCGTAACTACAGATGTGCACTTTTGTTTGGGACACGCAGAGTCTAGTCTTTAGTTCTTGTTATTAGAGAGAAAAAAAGGTTGCAAAAATCACTCAGAATAATGTTAAACATTATAAATTTGATCTGCCTCTCTCCATATATATATATATATATATATATATATAAATAGAGATTAAGTAGAAAACAAAGAACATTTAGGCAATCAGATTTATTAGGCTGAATAGTGAGAAGAACTTGTAGTCCCATATGTTCATATCTTCGTTAGATAGTTATAGTTTGAATGAAAATATGTATTTAGGTAGATTTTTTAATGTTTTTTTTCTTCTTTTTTTTCAACCCAAATAACACATTCACAAATAAGAATGAATGAATGTTATTATTATTAGTATCATTTTAAATTATTTCCCAACGACATCTAATTTTAACCTTAACTCTGGTGTTTGTACCTTTAATTATATAATCTTGTAAAATACCCAACTGCATAACCTTCAAGCAAGGACAGTGGATGCATGGTCATAATTAATTCAACGCATATGCTGTGTAGATGACTATCTCTACTATTACATCACCATACAAATGAATTCTCAAGTTTGTATTGTGAGATGTTAGTGATAACACAGCCCCCAATAGTGCTGCTTTTGTGGACGACCAACGATGCCACGTAGAAGAGAAAACAATGCTGAAGAAGCTATCGGTAGAATGCGCCATACGAAGACCAAATGCCAGAAAGCGTGGCATTAGCATGTCTAACAGTTGTTTTCACTGGGTAATGAGATCAAAGACAGATCTGCCCCCCAGGCCTGCTAGGGGAGCGCAGGGCTGGCTGGCTGCAGATGAGTCTAGCTCAGGAGAGGGGGGGGGCCTCTAAAGAGCTCAAACAGTGGGATGTGGTGTGTGAGAGGAAATAGGGGGGGGGGGGTACAGATGGGAAGGGAAGGGCCAAGGTGCGAGGGGGAAACATAATATTATGGGATGAGATATCACTGGAAAGTTCTGTTTACATTCCATTTGCTCCTGTTTCATTTTTATTGTTTTAATTTACGTCATGGCTTGTCACAAGCTCTCTCTCTTCTCCCTCTCTTAATTCTATATTGGGGGGAATTATCATTTCATCGATTTTTCACTCTTTTATATATTCCTTCATTTATATGTAAACAAAGCATTTCCATGATCACACCATGCTACAAAACTGCAAATATATAACTTTTTTAAAGCTATAGCACCCACAATTGGATCACTGCTTTTCTTTAAAAAAATTCAATCACCATCTTCTTTAATAATTCCCTGCCACCTCCTCGTTTTTTCAACGAATGTGCAAATCAATACTAACCTTTACTTCGCTGTTCATTCTTGTCTCTCTGCCTTTCACATTCACATCTCTGTGTATGTTTTCATAAATTGAAATTATGTATTGAAGGATACAAGTGCATCCTTTTCATAATACTCTGTATTCTAGAATCAATATTCGTTTATATTGAAAATCCATGAAGTGCTGTGTTTGTACTCAAGCATTATGAATATCACAAGGTGTAATTTGTCTGAGGGTAATTTTAATAAAATATTTAGTAATAATATCACAGTTTTGGCATCTGATTTATTATATATAGTCTTTAGGATTCCTATGCACCATTATCAGCCTGTTTCAAGTGTAAATCTTATGCTGCATTTTCCCTTACCCAAACTTATTGAAATTTCAATGATTTATTATATGTTATATTAATTTTAATTTTCTATTACTTTTCTCTTTATTTCTCTTTCTCTTTCTTGTTTTTATATTTCTATCTTTCGTTTCTCTGTCTATTTCCATGTCTCCTTTTCTTCTCTCTTTTTTCTTTTCCTCTTTTTTCTTTTCCTCTTTTGTTTATATTTCTCTCTCTATCTACATTCTCTATTCCCCTTTCTCTCTCTCTCTCTCTCTCTCTCTCTCTCTTCTCTGTATTTTCTTTTCTCTGTACATTTCTCTCTCTCTCTTTGTCAATCCATCTCTCTGTATCACTCTCTGTCTCTATTTTTCTGATTCCTTGATTTTGTATCTCTCTTTCTTTCCTCCTTATTCCTCATCTGTTGTTCTCCCCTTCCCTTTCCCGTCCCATTCGTCTTGGTAGGGTTTCTCAACGGTCTGGACACGCTGAGATTCTCCCGGGGTCACATGGACGAGTACTTGACTGTTCCTCCGGTAGGATGCAAGGACGACGACAACATCAGGTAATCCTCCCAGTAGGGCTGTCCTCATCAGCTCGAGATTCCCAAATATCCCGCTATTTGAACTATCCCGATCGCAAATTATCCAGGTAATTTGCGTCTTCATCAGCCCGAAGTTGCAATTAGCGGGATATTTGGTCAAGATAATCATTCCAAGATATCTTGGGCTAGTTTGCAAAATGTCCCACTATTTGTCCGGTGTGTGTTCACCAGCCCGAATACTCGCACTATGCGCGAACGCTGAGCAAAATATCTTGAGCTCAAGTTTCAAGTTTCGAGGTCAAGTCTTGAGCTGATGAAGACGCGATTTGTAACTTCAGGATTATTTCCCAAATCAGAAATAGCAAGCTATTTGGCAATCTCAAGCTGATGAAGCCAGGCCTAATGACTCATGTGATATGTATACCAACCCCCCAAACGAGGGCCTCCTACAGTATAAAGCCCTCACTGCCAAAGCATTTGATGGAAAGCTTGTTTGACCTATTACTTAACGGGATAGAAATGTAACGCTGTGACCTTTGCATCATGTGACAATTACCAAGATATATTTCGCTGTCATTCTCCCCAAAGACTTTTAATTGAATTGTATGACACCCTCTGTGTACCTTAAGGAAATGGCCCAGTCTTTAAATAACCTCTTTGAGATTTTTTTTTTGTAGACTGCCAGGAGAGGGCCCTTGTGACCAATTGGCGTTTAAAAATAACATCTAAGTCTTTAAACTTACACTATTTAGCCTACTTATGGATTTATGGAGAATGATGGAGTGCCTCTATTTGTTTAATGATGATTGGAAAGCTCCTTTATTTGCCATTATTTTACAGGAGGTTTAGACCAAAAGAAGTATTTTGATGCCTTCTTACAAGTGGAATTGATAATCCTGTGACATAGTTGATTCTTTTTCCACTGTTATGTATAGTTTGCATGCTTGATTGTTAAATGAAAAATAGCTAAATGAACAAAATATGGTGGGACCTCAATATCTAGAAATCCCTCCTAGCTACATTTATTTTTCTCATACATATTCAATGCATTCAATTCTCACTACCGCAACTACGGTATTTGGCCATAGAGGGCAAGCACTGGTTATGGGTATATTTAACAAAGGCACTACCGGTTCCTGTACAAATACAATGGGTCAAGAACTGAAAAGTCTGATAGAAATTATAGTTTCGGAACCAATAAACTATAAATAAAAGATTATGATGGTGCGTATATAGATTTCATCACATTATTGGTGGAGTAACCTGAACAATAGCTTACGAAGATGAGGAATTAGCTGACACTGCTGTACATTCTCTATGAGGGCCGGAATAAACCTTGTCTTACCGTCTTCCCCAATATCAACAATATCAATGCATATGTGCTGGCTTGTGCAGTTTGGGAGGAAGGTCGCCATCTACTGTCAAACATCGTATTTGCAATAGGGTCAATTAATTTATGCTCTCTAACTATGTAATTTGTCAAGACTTTCTAAAGATTGTTATTTGATGCTGTCTATTTGATGCTGCTGATGATACACAAAGACGTAACTCCATATTTTGTCAAAATGAGTATTTGATATCAAAATGTTCAGAAAAATGTGGGCTTTCCAGGAAACACAAAGACTGAACTCCACCCAACACCCCATTTGAAGTTGATGGCTAGTGAAACATAGACTTAACTCCTTAAGGCCAAAGTGTTCAGTGATACATAAACCACTTTTTCTTAAAATGGCCCAAATGGAGTTATGTCTTTGTGTCACTGACCCCTCGATATGTTCGTTTGTTAACCAATTTTTTAAAATGTTCTTTTTATAATTTGTTTTTTTATAGTGAGGTGTCTTATGATACGGGAGCCGTGGCTCAGTATGCAAGGTCTCTATGGAGAGCAGAACTCATCTTGAAAAAGTAAGCCTTCCTTTTTATTGTGCGTGTGTGAAATAATAACCCATGTTGAACAAACTTTGAACAAATAACATAAAATAAACAAAGTGAAAGTAATGACATGAAATATGAAATTCAAACTGTTTATGGTATGGAGATATCCTGAACTGACCAAGTTGCTTACTGTAAACCTAGGACCTTTTGCAGGCAGGCATATAATATTTGTCAATTTTCACAAGTGGTTCATAATTTGCCTAAGTTCATTCCAAAAAAATTATTTAATCCTAATGACATAATACAAATCGAAAACAAAAAAAACATCAGAAGTTGTTGCCACTATCGATGAACCTTTGAAAGAAAGTGTCTTATTTGACTTTTCCATACACTCTTTTCCATTTTTTTGGAGGGAGATTGAAAGATGGCATTTGATTTGAGGTTCGGTATTGATGGCAAACCCTGAATTTGCTGTCTGGCTGTATGGTTGGGCATTCTATAGAGTGATGTGTGGTATAATGTTTCCAAGTCTCTGGCATTTGGTTACAGTGGTGCAAGAAGCTCACAGACATCGCTCTAAGCTTGAGCTCCAGACCGTCCTACATTCATTTTTATATAACCCATTGGCTACGAGAACGAGGTGGCTACTGTAGCTAGCCTATGGGAATGAGAGATATCGATAGTTAAGAAGTTAAATGGAAGTAACAAAGATTGTGCCTGTGTTTAAAAGCGATGATTGCTTTACTCCTCAATAGATGAAATTATTCAGAAATTCAACTACGATTTTTAGATTTCTAAGCAAAATATAGTGGCACTAAATGTCACATTTGGAAGGCAGGGGTTTAACTGTTAGTGATTTCAGTGCATTTCGGATGAAATCTGACTTATCTGAATGACAGGTTGTGTTACAAGTTAATCTTATGTAGGTATGAACATGGATAATAGTAAACCATTTACAACGATGAACATTATATCACTATCACATACATGTAGAAAGGGAGATAGCAAGGGGTATTTACTAGGTTTAGATCATAAATATTTTGTCTCTTTCTCCACTCCATAAAATAAGTATTTTCAGCAACTATAACTTATACTTTCAGGCACAGCTTTTTGTGCCACTTGGTATTGTAAAATTGATTTGACTGTTTGATATTGCAACCCAAGGAAAAAACCACACTCTTTTATAGTATAAAGGTGGAAACTAATTAATTTCTTTCCTAAAATAAAGTTGTCAATGCCAGAGGCTTACCCCCCCCCCAAAAAAAATTCAATTATATCTTAAACATCTTTCCACGAAACTCGTTAAAAGCAGGGTGTCATGTTTAGTGTGCCTCTCGGGATGAACAAATGCAATCAATTTGAGGACTAGAGTTGGATAATGTTACTCCAAAAATACATATAGGTGCTTATATTTGACATAGTAGGAAAGAGTTTTATTCATCTTCATTTGTATCATAATAATAATGTGTATGGGGATATACATTTAATCTGCATTTCTGGATCTTGTTTCTTTCATCAATATCTCACTTTATCTCCCTTTGTGTGTTTTCCTTTCTTGTATATGCTCAGGCCATTCATCCTCTCTTACTCTATATTTCAACTTTTTGCTATCTCTGTATGCAGAAAGTCTTACCAGTAATAAATTCAAGGGCAGTTTCGATACTTTATTTCATTGCCTGCAGAAATTATGTATGGATTATGTAATTTGGTAATGTTATGCTTCTCATATTTCAAACATCAATGCACAAGGCTATTGAAATTGCCTTAGGTATATTTTTCTAAACTATTTGCAAGCATGCTATATGATATTTGTATCTGTCCTTGTTTGTCGCTTTCTATCCTGTTATCTCTTTCTCTCTCTCTCTCTCTCTCTCCTCTCTCTCTTTCTTTATCTCTTTCTCTTTCTTTATCTCTTTCTCTTTCTTTCTCTATTCTCTCTCTCTCTCTCTTTATATATCTTTCTCTCTTTCTCTTTCTCTCTTTCCATCTCTTTATCTCTCTTTTTCTCTTTCTCTCTCTCTTTTTATTTCTCTTTCTCTCTTTTTATTTCTGTCTCTCTTCTCTCTCCTCTCTACCTATCTTTTGGTGTCTCATCTCCTCCTCTATTGTCTCACTCTCATCCATTCTGCCTTCTTCCCCCATCCAGGTGGAATGGTAGCTATGTATCCTGGGGCCAGCCCTGCAGGATTCGCCATCTCACATCTGGTAAGTCAATCTCACATCACCGTTACAAAAGAAAGAAACATGATCGATCTTTCCTTTTTTAATGTAAAGGTAGTCCTGAGTATGTGGTTTGATGGTTTGTTTTACCTGACTGCTAAAAAAAGCATGTGTGCTTGTCAGGAAGCAACCAACCAGGGGAATTATAGATACAAGTTGTCTCCGAGGGGACTTGCTATTGAGGATTAATGCCTTACCAAATTATAAAGATTGTTTGTTTGTTCAAATCTGTGAACTTTCGGTATTGTTAACATACTTGAATATTACCTTATTTTACGCGATAGTTTCTATGTCAGTATGAAGTAAAACCAATGGGGAGACTTGTAGCTAGAAAGTCTTCATACAAAACATGGTACATGTGTATTTCTACATGTCTGAAAGAGGGCTAAGTCCTTTACAAGGTGAAGGTCCTATCTGTGTTTAGTCTGTGTGGTATATCAGTAATGATATGACCTTGATGGCCTCATTCCAAGGTATAAGTGTTATAGAGAGATAGCGAGATGATGAAATCAGACTTGGCAGATAACAATGTAAGAAGACAATCTCTAGAATGTTGGAAGACATTCTCCAGATCAATATACGAAGGATTCATTCACACATGATATACAGGAGCTAGAGATTTTTCATACAAAATGTTTGAAAAAGTACATTTCTTCATATATGGATTGGGATAAGTCATTTCGACGATGAAGTATCTATCTGTGCTTATTCTGTCTGGTATATCTGTAGTGATATGACCTTGATGGTCTCATTCCAAGGTATTAGCATTAATAGAGTGATAGAGAGAGATGATGGAATCAGACTTGGCAGATAACAATGTTAGACGACAATCTCTAGAATGTTTGAAGTCATTCTTCAGATCAATGCTTTATTCACGCATGACATGACTCCCTCAAGGAAGTGGAGATGGTGCACATTGTGCGTGAATGAATCCGATGACCAGGTTAATGAAATTGTAAGGCGCTTAGAAAAGGCATTTATCCTGATTATTTTTTATGTTTGTTTCTTCATGTATGAAAGGGGCTAAGTCCTTTCCAAGATGAAGGTTTGATCTCTCTGTGCTTAGTCTGTGTGGTATATCAGTAGTGATATGACCTTGATGATCTCATGCCAAGACATTAGCGTAAGAGAGCGATGACGGAATCAGAGTTAGCAGATAACAATGTTGGAAGACATTCTCCAGATCAATATATATAGGCCTTGTTTACACATGATGTTCTGGAGCTAGAGAGTTTTCATAAAAATGTTGTACATGTAGAGGTGTCGTAGTGGTTTAATCACTTGACTTGAAATGGAAAGGTCTTGGGTTCGATCCCCGACATGGCACTAATGTCCTTTGGCAAGGCATTGATTGATCTACATTTGCCACTCCATACCCAGGAGAGTAATGGGGAGCTGGTAGGATAACAAAAGCCTTTGTGATAGACACTGCCATATGCCCTTGCAGCGACCATACAGCCTGTAGGAAGTGGAGATGGTGCACATTGTACTTAAATAAATCCAATGACTGGGTTAAGGATATCTGTAAAGCGCTTAGAGAAGGCATTTATCCACATTATTATTATGTATATTTCTTCATATCTGAAAGGGGGCTAAGTCCTTTCCAAAGATGAAGGTTATATCTATGCTTAGTCTGTGTGGTGTATCAGTAGTGATATGACCTTGATGATCTCATTCCAAGACATTAGTGTAAGAGACAGATAGAGAGATGATGGAATCAGAGTTAGGAGATAGCAATGTTAGAAGCCATTCTCCAGTTCTTTTTCAGTCGTGTTCACACATTGCATGGTAAACTGCTTCAAAACCTTGACCCTGTAACATAAAAAGTTCGATTAATTGTATCTCTCCCCGATTACTTAATATTTTGCCTTTAGTCAATCAAAACCTTACATAAATAGTAACTTATGATAGATACTATGGTAAGCTGCTTCAAAACCTGGACCCTATGACATAAAAAGTTATGATTAATTGTATTCCCCCCTCCCATATTACTTATATTGCATTTAGTCAATCAAAACCTTAACAATAAATAGTAACTAGTGGAAGATAGTTAGATACGGTGGTAAACCGCTTCAAAACCTGAACCCTGTAACATAAAAAGTTATGATTAATTTTATCTCCAAATTAACTCATATCATCTGTTAAAAGAGGCGTGAACTCATATACTTTTACACAGAGTTAACGCCTTTTTGGCTCTCAACAGACAATATCTCATTTAATCAATCGTAACCTTTCAATAATTAGTAACTTGTGATGAATTTCGTGTTCTTTATATGTAATGCATGGAGAAGTAAAACTATTTACTGCAATATTGGTGATACCATGTTTTTTTTAATTATTAATTGTAAGTAGATTTTATGTTACAGGGCTCTGGTTTGTTAAATTCAAAGCCATTTCACTTTTAAATAAACGGATAGGTTTTAAAGTGTATGTAATTTCATCTGTTTGTTGTAAAATGTGAAGTGCACCAGGCTTTATGTCATACTTTCCAGCAGCGTTACTCGATATGGTTTACCATATGTGCACAAGGCTTAGAGAGTCAGAGGGAAATGGAGAAGTGATCAAATCTTTCCTGATGCAATGTGAAGAAATGCCAGATTGAATTGCCAAAACACATTACAAAGGTTCCTGAGAAGGATAGATTCAGATATCGGAAGTGATTGGGGAATATAAGTATTATATATCAAATCAGCTACCGTATCTATTGAAAGGAACGTCTTGGATCACCATCAGCAGTTTGTATAGATTTTATTTACCATTACTTGATGACTGTCAATAAGATACAGAGTCATGAAGAGCAAAAAGATCAAACATATGTCAAAGAAATGAAAAGGCAAAATCCAAACGTAAATTACCATGGTATGATACAAATAAACTTGTGAATATCTTATTGAGAGACCTGACTGTATACAACATACTTGTATGTATGTTTTCAAATGATAATTTGGTTCAAGTAATATGTTAATCACATGCAATATTTAATTATATATGCATCCGTTGAATCCCCCAGTGAAATATTGAAATTCAAATAGGCTGCGAGGGAAGGGATTTCAATACGTATACATGGCTTGTAATACAATAGATATCAGCAAAAAAATGAAACAGAAAATGTGATATTTATACTATAAAGTGCAACAATGTATGAATATATGCTCAGGAAACGATCAATCAAAAAGACAAGTACATATCTCCATTGTTGCGTGAATAATCTAGATATATTATTCATGCTCGGCGACTCAAATGTATTTTAGTTTCCATACTCCTGGTTTAATACTAAGCTAACTTTGAAATGAATATTCTGTTACATTCTCCTTTGGCGAAGCTTGCAAAATGGGTAGTTCATTCTGTGCTAACCGTTCTCTATACCTTGCCCTTTTTTAGTCTATAAAACATCCATGTCGCCTACATCATCTACTCATGTCACTTTAGCATCCATCCCTATCAAAACACTGCATCAAATGACTAAGCTGGGCTTTAGGAGGGAGATTTTTATGGCAGTGAAGTGTACCATATTTACACCTGTGCAATGGGAGGGGGGGGGGGGGGTGGGACCTCCCTTATTGTGTGTAGAAAAGGTCAATAGTTTATGACGCTTTTGTAGTGATATAGAAAGTTTGTAGAATGGAAGGCAGGTCAAATGTGATATAGCGTTGCTTTTATAATCCCCTTAATATAGTCGTCTTTGCTTGGATTTATTTTCCCTATTTTGTCACACTGTCCCTCCTTTTTTATTTACCCCTACTGTTAAAGGGGTTGTTAACCTATTGTATTAAAATATGCCAAAGGGATGAATGAAGAAACATGGCTTTGAAACTCCAATAAACAATTACAAATTCGTTATTTTTTCTTTTCAAAAACTCTACAGTAAATTGCTTCATGTAATCTCCCTATCTGCAGATTTTAATAAGAATTTGTGTCAAATGTCATTGCCCTTCTTTCTTTATCAAATCTTGTTTCTCTTAATGTGTTCATATCTAAAGTAGAAAGTTGACACAGCCTAATGTACAATAGTGCATACTACAAAGTGGAAATATTCAAACTATAAATGCAACTATGTCATTGCTTTTTATGCTGATTGACAGAAATAGAGTCCTGAGTAAACTAAAAACCGAGCAATTAAAAATTCCATTCCAACTTCAGATAACATAATCTAAGGAATTATAAGAAATAGAAATAAAAATGATGAGATACAGTTGAGCTACCATGCAGGGTATTTGCCAGTTTGATTGATAAACGTATAAAGTAAGTTATCTCAAGTTCTGAACTGTTTTGAAAGTGCATTGTATGTGAAGATAAATAGACCTACAGCATTGTATTTTTTAAAGTCTTCAAAAGAATCAAATGTCTTAGAAATTGTCAGTTGTTCTACATCTAAGTTAGAAAGCAAGTCTGGGCCTATCTTGTTACTATGCTATTTAACAGATCCGTAGGCTATTAAAGACACAAACAAAACAGAGAAAGAAAGGAAAGGACGGAACCATTGAAAGTGCCCTTCGATCCATCATCCAATGTTTGTTTGTTGAGCAGCCTGTGCTCCAGTTTTCCCTGTATCTTCACTACCATAATCCATTGTGAAAGACATCTCAAGGGGGTGAGATAGGGTCAGCAACCAGTCTTCCTATGTTTAATGTGTAACACGATCACATAGGGGTGCGGTAAGTGGCTAGTAGGTGCTGCACATTAGCGACGTATTGATTGACAAGTTTTCACACGCAGTATCACAGCAACGACCGATCTGGTGATCCCCGCCGATGGAGGTGGGCGTCATGTGATATGGGATGGGCATGGCCGCTAACAGTAATTGATTGTAAGACAATCTGACAGAATTTCGGCAAAAGGGAGTGAGGTAAAGGATGATGGGGCACTGGTAATAGATTGTAGGCCAGTGATAGAGAATGGGAATGGTGTGGGGTGGGGAGGAAATCTTATGCAACATAAAGTGGATCCTGTGTAGAAAGGCTATGTAGAGAAACAGAGCAGTGACTGCTGTAGACAGGTGGTCTTTCTAGACAGGTTATAGAGAAAAAAGAGAGAAAACTTGAGACGGGGAGAAAGGGAAGGGAGAGGAGGAAAAGGACAAGAAGAGAAGAAATTATGATTATAAGACCTCCTGCAATCTCCCCATCAATAGCCTTGTTCATTTCATTTTGTGTAACCATTAGGATCAGTGCCTCCCTCCAACCCCTCTCCCAACCCCTCTCTCAGACTCCTCTCCTCGACCCCTATCATGACCCTTCTCGCCCCACCCCCTGATGCTGATGCCCCTGCAATGGCTGGACTACAGCTAAACCACCGGTAATCACTATACCCCTATTTTAAAGAGAGGTGGCTACGAAGACGGGCTTTACTATGCAATTTCATTTCCCCCTTTCTTTCTTTCATTCAGGCAAATATCTGGCTGTTCTTGAGAACGGGACTGTGTGCATCGTACCAAGGAAATCATGCAACTTAGATGACACCATCTTCTGTTTCCAGCAGTCTAGGGTGAGTTCCTCTCCCTATAACCATTGCAACCCATTCTCGTTTATCACTAAGATCTCAACTTTTTGGATGTTGATTTCAATATTTCTTCACACTTTCTTCTCTCGTAATATCTCTTACAATAGAGTATGATTGCTAAAATGCATCCTTTGTATCGAATGCATTTTTTCCCCCATTGTGTTAATTAAATCCAATCTGTTTTAACATTTCAATCACAGTCAGGTATATATTTGTTGGTGTTCACGTTGTCATCTTTATCTTATATATGTATTATATATATGATATACAACCCTATTACTTTTCCCACTCTTCCTCAGTCTCTTTTTTTCTTTCTTTCTCCATGAAAATGTAATTCATTTAGTAATTCCTGAAGATGTCTTGTCTTTTATTAATCACATACTTAATTGATGTTTTTCAAAGATTTAGCTATTTAGTCAATCTAAATCAATCTTGCCTGCAATGTGACCTCAAATGAATTCACATTGTTCCTCGCACTCAAGGAAACAGCCAACGAGTGATATATCTATTTGACAAAAATGAGGAAAACTTTTTGAATGTCTTTTTAAAAAAATTCACAGGAGGATCTTGCTAACTATGACAGCAAGCAGGACCACGGCATGGGCAGCGCAGACATCAAGTATGGAGATTCCACCGTCCTTATTCAACACATGAAGACGGGCCATTGGCTCTCATATCTGGTATGCCATCTAGATATTCATCTTTCTGTATTCAAACAATATGACCTTTCCAAGATTAATTTAGAATATTTATATTACAGCTATATCATTTACCACTGATGTTATCTTGACTTTGATACACATGAATATGTGTACATATTCTTCTAGGTGCAATTATCAAGATATATAAAAAGATAATGTGAATTACAGGTATATTAAATTTGCTCTTAAGGCAATATTAATATTACATATTTCAATATTTCTAATTTACTTTGATTCAATTTTTGGAAAGTATGTCTAACATATCATTTATTAATCGTGTAGAATTTAGAACATCCATCCTAGTTAAAATATGGAAATTTGTTAAAGAAAAATCATGGGACAAGTCAATTCAAGAACAATTAGAAATTTCTATGTATGTGATGTTGGATATCATGTCACGGAATATAGCAAGCAAATTCATGTTTTATTTATAGAATGTAATGTATGACAACAGATACACGTATCTTTGCACATACTCTGTATCTGTATTTTACATTTTAAAGCCATGAAGTTGTTTTTGTATGACAGGTTGTGGAGAGTGGTCTTGGAGGCAGAGCAGCTGAAAGAAAGGTATGTCAGTCACCCCATACTTTTTTGTTTAAATATTTATAAATCAACACATTCATGTCATAACGATTAGGACACCAATTAATGTTATACAGTGAAACCTGTCTATAAAGACCACCCAAGGAAGACAAGAAAAGTGGCCTTTATAGGCTGGTGGTCTTTATGAACAGGTTCCTTTACTACTTGTTTCAATGAGAAAACATTTTCAAGGGAAACAAAAAATGTTGTCTTTGTAGACAGGCGGTCTTTCTATACAGGTGGTCACTAAATCAGGTTTGACTGTAGTATTATACATGATATATAATTCTAGGTATAAGGCACCCTTCTCATAGGGTGTTTCCACTAGTAAAGTTAAATACAATTGAAGAATAAGATTACTATTCATATTCTGAAGTGCAGTTATTCTTACTTGTGTCACTCTAGCACAATCAGAGTGTTAATGTTCACAATATTACCTCCATTTTAGAGTTAAAACATGTTTTAAAAAGCTTGAATTATAAACCACTTCAAATCATTGATACATTTGATCATGAGAGTACTCCATAGGAAATCTGTCTGTTTTTAGTTTTATATGCAATGTGTTTTAGTTTCTTTGCAGTGCAGTGTAATTTGTTCAGAATTTATTGACTACTTGGAGCCAGAAGACTAGTATTATCTCTGTCTCAAAGGATGCAATCCAACACCCCTTCCGGCTCTTTGGAAACGATATGTCCATCACCCTTGTATTGCTACCCATTACGACACCCCCCCCCCCCCCAAAAAAAAAAACAGTTTGCCTGTAGAAATCAGTCGGAACGAGTAATATTCCTTTGTTACCATGACAACAGGTAGTGATGTTGCCGGAGGGTCACATGGACGATGGGTTCTCGGTGGTGAGAGCGAGGGCGGAGGAGTCAAGGTCAGCGGGGATCATCAGGAAGAGCACATTGCTTTTCAATCAGTTCTTTGAGTAAGTGTCCATAATCTGCATGTATCTTCTTCTCTTTTCATGAGATGTAACACAATGATCACTTCACTTTGTGTTATTAAAGAGTCTTAGCATATATCTCTCATCTTTCTCTTTCTTTGTACATGTAAATTTCTATTGCATATTATTTGTTCTGTCCACATATTGTCCATCCTATTTTCTGTGCCTTGTTTTTTAATCTCTTCAGATGGGACCCATTGAAAATACAAGTACATGTATTTTCTGATTGAACTCGTAGACATTGGAATGTAAGACATTCTTTGCATGCTTGGTCAGACAGAATATACTAATTTTGATGTATTTTTGTGATGTGGTTAAAACAAAAAAGAAGATCTTACTGTTAAACATACTTGAACATATGCCTAAACATATTGTAAAAGCTTTTCCTCCCTTTAACTCTATACATTAGAGTGCAAAATGTACTTTGTTTAATAATAATAATAATAATATTTGGTACTTGTATAGTGCATATCACATTATATAATGTCTCTATGAGCTTCCAAAGAGTTTAGTCAATCCAATGTCCACTATCTGGTTCCTTGCAGTGCTCTTGACTCCCTGAGGGGTGAGAAGGAAGATGACCAGCTGGCCTGGAACAGCTTCGACCTCAGCTCCGTGGTCGACATCCTCGAAGACCTCATCGAGTACTTCGGTGAGCCGGAAGAGGACGAAGGTAGGAGATGGGTCATAGCTCTGTAGCATGTTTTGTTATCAAATTGGCAATGCAGTCAAACATATCAGGAAGATTTTATTTTTCTTCCAAAGATTCAATACGATCAGCTTTTCCTCTTCAGATAGGCATTTCCTCTATTTCTTAATTGGCAAAACTCTCCAAATATTTAGTGAGACTATTTTTCAAACGTGTGAAATAATAAGCTTTTGCTATTCGCAACACTAGTATATTTCTTCACTATTGCATTCTTCCAACTAAATATGATGTATTGTAAATGAAAGTTTGTGATGGAATCAAGTACATATTGCAACAACAAAAAGTCAATTCATAAGGAAAAGTTATCATTTTGATTAATTGATTTTTTGGGGAATAAGCTGATATTTTGAAAATGTTAACAAATATCCTTCTGGAAATACTAGAACTGCATTCTGGTATTGTTGCAAAATAAAAAATAGATACACAGGTTTTGTGCAGTGATATTTTTCTGAGAAAATGGGCATATATCTGCCAACTGCTGTCTAATACCTGATTCATTTGCCATGTACATTTACATTTGATGTCACAAGTTTGAAATAAGATGCATGGATTCCAAGAAAAGCCATTCTTGAATTCCCTTCTGCAGATCACGAGGAGAAACAAAAGAAGCTAAAAGCCTTGAGGAATCGACAGGATCTGTTCCATGAAGAGGTGAGTGATACCGATGAGCTTTTATGAAAAAAGAAAAACTTGATATTTTGAGAAATTACTCAATATTAGAGATGAATGCACGTCTGAAATCACTTTCAAGTGTATTGTATACACTTTTCATTGGCGATAGTAATGCCAAAAGATGTGTCTTTTTGTGTCTGTTTTTTGTTAACATTGTGTTTCTTTTCTGATGTATGTATCATTATGAAAGCAAAGCTTTACCAAGTAAACACACAGGAAGCATCCATGACCGAGCAGAGAAAGCGAGAGAGAGAGAGAGAGAGCAAGTGTGTTTGTGTGTGTATGTGAGAGGGAGGGAGGGAGAGGTGGACAAATAGAGATTCAATGACAAATATGTGTAATAGCGGAGGATGGGGAGTTTTACATTTTTGTACTAAAAGCCACATACTTAAATGTTTTGCTCTATTACAAAGGAGTACTCCAAACTTATGTATTGAATATTACTTGTAAAACTTTCTGCTTTTGTGCTACTTGGAATCTATCATAGAATTGTCAACTCTGATTGCACTCTTGTTCATTTGTGCTAATAAAATCTGTATTGAAGTATATAGTATGATGACTTTTTTTGCAGGATTACTTTCTGTAGTTATCTATATGTAATTTATCTGGCCATATTTCAGATATATTCAAGACCTAACAGAAATTTCTCTTCTAAGAATAATTCATATCATCAAACTTAATTTTCTTTAAATGAGACATCTACATTATACATATATGTTTTTCATATACTGACTAAATGCTTGCCTTTTCTTTCCTCTTCAGGGTATGGTCAAACTGGTGCTGGAAACCATTGACAAGCTGAGCATCTTCAAGAGTGGAAGGGACTTTGCTGCAATAGTAGGGGAGGATGCGGGAGACCTCTGGCAAGACATTGTCACCTACCTCTACAAACTCCTTGGTAAGCTACCCTTTCCCCTCAATGGTACAATTTATAAATGGAGGGGGGAGGGGGGGGGGGGTGGGAGATTAAAAAAAAAAAAAAAAAATCTTTGTAAATCTAATTGTATACTAGCGCATTCCATGGAGTGGGGGATCCGCAGTCAAGCGTAATTTCAATGATTGGTTATATACACTTGAAATGTATAGAGACATGTTAAATATATATATATATGCAGAATATTATTATTTGCAAGTCTTCATTGAAGGACAATAGACCAGTTCACGGTTAGCACATTACTGCAATGACCCTGAATATCCACAGATCTTCAAAACATGAAGAGGTCCCACTTTGTACATTTTGAAATAATCACTGCTATAGCGATGGAGATGCTACATAAATAGCCTTTGTTTCCCCTTTTCAAAGAATACTTCCACCTGTGTATCATGGAGTGCATAATGAATAATGATTACATAACTTTCATGAGCACGTATCCAGTATTTCGTCTCCGTTTATTTCACAATTTGTTCTGCAATGACCTTTATCTGCTCATGCTCAGACTGCAACCGTGAACTGGCTTATTACAATTTGAATAAAATGTGATTATTTCTGTATGACTTGGCAAGATGTTGTCTTAACAAGCTCCTTTCAAGCTCCTTTTGCTCTTGGCATTGTAGACAGAATATACAAAAGCACATTGTCTAGTTACTTTCCATACTCTCAGTTAACATCAGGCCTGATAATGGTCAGATAACTCATTGTTGGGTGGACTGTCATACTGAAGAGGAGTCAGGAAACAAAAAAATGTTTTTGTATTAATTGTAATTTTGCTTCATTTCTATATTGCATTAATCACAGCTGCCATGATCAGACATAACCACAACAACTGTGCCTTATTTGCCCAGTCTGTCAGGCTTGATTGGCTCATCAACAGACTGGAGAGTCAACAAGCTTCTAAAGGTCAGTATCAAATAATCATTTCAATACAGTTCTGTCATAGTCGAGTGGTTTAAGCACTTGACTTGAAATGCAAAGGTTGTGGGTTCGATCCCTGACACAGTAATTGTGGAATGCCCTCAGAGTGACCATATGGTAGGAATACTCCCAGGGCGTGGAATAGGTGCACATTGTGCGTGAATTAATGAGATGAAAAGGATGAAAGCAATCCAACATTGAATGCTTGCTGTTAATAGTGCATGTGAAAGATGATATTTGTATGTTGGTCATTTTTTTTATTTAGGTGTTTGGGAGGTGTAGTGTCGAATTCAAGGATTCTCAATATTACTAAAGGAAACTGAATTTAATAAATTCATTGACTTTGGTTGTTTCTAGGTGTCTTGGAGGTGCTACATTGTGTGCTGCTAGGTAGTCCTGAAGCCCTGAACATCATCAAGGAGAACCACATCAAATCTATGATATCACAGCTGGAGAAGCATGGCAGAGACCCCAAGGTAGAATATCAAATTATATTCCATTAGTTTCATTTTCAGCTTAATGCAATTTTAGCTAGTTTTGATCAGGCTTGTAAAAGCTCAGCCATTTTGATGGTGTCCTTTGATTACAAAATGAAGCCCTTATTTATTGTTTACAATAACTAAATTCTTTTGGAAGCACATGCGTTATACAAGAACGACGTATTTTATCTTTATTATTGTTTTATTTTCCTAAAGGTTCACTTCACGATGTTTACAGTATGTAATATCATTGCAGATACTGGGTTTCATCATCAAGAACCTTCATACACATATTGTAAGGTCCAACAGAGACATATTCATCATGTTCTGTAGTAGAATGATGTATGATCCACATTATTAATGGCTAGGCCTATTACATCTCTTAAAGCAGCTCTCTTGTGAATTTCATGTGATTCTTTAAACCAGGAAAGCTTAAAAAATGTGAATATTTTCATATAAATTTTATATAACTTTAATACAACTTTCATATAATCCATAATAAAAAGCTTTCATACATGTTTATAATCATCCCACCGTTCTAGGTGCTAGATGTTCTATGCTCATTATGTGTTGGCAATGGTGTAGCAGTACGATCCAACCAAAATCTTATATGTGACAATCTGCTGCCCTCCAGAGACCTTCTCCTTCAAACCGCGGTAGTCGATGAAGTAGTTTGGTAAGTTGTGTCAAAGCTTAAGATTTCTTGCATGATCCCCTTTGGGGATCCCTTTGGACCCCTTTGAAAAACAGCTTATAGCCGACAAGGGCAATCCATCCCTTGAGTGGAGAGTCTTTCTTTAGGTCAAGTATAGTTTTGATGGTTTGTTTGTTCTTTTGTTCTTTTTTTGTTGTTAGTATACTTTTTGTTTTTGTTTGTCTTATTACATTATATTCCATTATGTTTTTGTTTGTCCAATGGACGATTATGCCGTATTTAGTTAATCTGCATAAATCTTAACAATCCAATCACAACTCACTTACATGTACAAAAATGAAACTTATAATTTCTTATTTAGTTAAGACAATAATGTATTTTTGAAGAAACATATTGTATAATATTGTATTTATGTTTAGCATAGGCTAGGTTTAGATCATTCCTATTTATCGTTATACTTTTATATTGTTTTTTTTTTGTATTCTGTATTCTTTGTAATTTTAAGCTATGTTTGTATTCTTTATTATGTATCATTATCATGACATGTACATGTGTTGTACTCTCATACCCCAGAAGGGGGTCGAATGAGTCAATAAATTCTATTCTATTCTATTCTATTCTATTCTAATAAATCCTTGTTTGATTTTAAAAAAAGTTTAGTAAGATGAATGTAAGACTTTGAAGATCTTCTCAATTCGCCAAGGTCAACTATTTTTTTGCTTTGAACTTTCAAGTTTTAGGACTTTAATTTTGGCTTGGTGCTTATTCCTTCCAACAGAGCTTATTCACAGTTGTCACTCTTCATCTAGGTGTTGAAGCCTACATGTTCATATACATGTACATGTAGTAGGAAGATATGTAAATGGCAGCAATCCAACGATAGCATAAAATTGCTTAGAATTGCAATGAAGGATTGCAATCTTTCCATATCATTGCATAATACCACTCTGAATATTTTGGAACAGATTCTTTGTAAATTTAATCATGAATGTGCCATCCCTTGCAAGCATTTATGCTTTCTTAGCAGTCAGGTAAAAAAACAACCACCACCAACCACCACCTTGTATCTGAATCTTATATTCCATTGTGCATCTTCATACTCATGTGTTTTTGTTGATTTTTTGTTGATTATTCTTGTCAATAATACAAAAATTTATATTTTGATCTCATTTGCACAAACCTGTAGCATGCGACCCAACGTGAGCATCAGCGTTGACAAGAACAGCACCGTCTACAAGAAGTGGTACTTTGAGGTAGCCATCGACAAGCAGGAGGCGGGCACATCACGACCCGTCCACTTCAGAGTAGGGTGGGCCACGACGCAGGGGTTCCGCACCTACCTGAGGGGCGGGGAAGGATGGGGAAACTCGGGGGTCGGTGACGACCTCTACTCCTTCGGCTTCGACGGCTTGAACCTGTGGACAGGTGAGGGTTGGTTGGTTGGGTAGCTGAGAGAAATGTGATGGTGTGTGAAGACGTAGCTGGAACGTAAAAGGCATAATTTTAGAATTCTATAGATTTATTACAAAGAGGCCATGGATATGAGGATGAATTATGCTAAAGTGTCAGACAATTCATAATACACTTTAAGATTGACTGACATCACCAAAAATTATGCCTTTTGTGTTCCAGGTGCATCTCTATGGTCCACTTCATTTTACTAAGCCAAATGGGTTGTACCTGCAAATGCTGCAGTTAAGAAGAAGTGCAGTCAGATCCTGCTCTTTTCAGGGATTCACTCCTTACAAATTATAAAAATCTGGCGTTTTTGTCTTAGAAAGATGCACACTGATTGAGGCTTTCTCTTCTGTACTGGCCAGGCCCTGTAACAATTAAGCTTAGCAATTGATTTTACATCATGGTCAATTGCAAACTACATGTACATGCAGCAATCAATTGCTAACTTATACTTGTGTTATGTGACCCAGGTATAATGATGTCATCCTTCTGATCATGATACCTATATGTTTTCATTCAATTTTAGTGTAAATTTTATTGTTGTCATTCAGAAGGGACTTTGTGTTCTCTTTAGCCTAGTGTACGGTCTCTTTATAGAAGTTTTTCTTTTCAAACAGTAAATTTAAATGAAATCATTGTATATTCAAATGATTTTATTTCTCATGCAAAACATATAACAATGAATAAGTATATTACAAAAGATATACAATGAAACAAGACAAATATATAGTAATGGCACGAGAAAAGAAGAACTACCTAGAAGAGTACCGGTAGCTGTTTTATAATATGTCTTGAAAACAAATTATACATAGAAAATCAATAAATTAAAAAATTTGTAACAAAGAAATTATGAATATAAATCATCCACAATGCCTTACAGGTGGTGTCAGTAAGGCTGCTCCATGGAGCGGGAATCGTCTCCTGTCTAAGGGTGACATCGTTGGTGTGTGCTTTGACCTCAGTGTGCCTCGCATCCTCTACCATGTCAACGGGAGCCCCATCAAGGCTTCCTTCGAAGGCATCAATCTGGAGGGCATGTTCTTCCCTGTTCTTAGCTTCTCTGCTAGGGTTTGGTGAGTATCTAAATGTTTAATAATAATAATAATAATAATAATCTTTTAAAGTCCACTCCAAATTTTATTAAGTTAAACCGAAAATGTACATGTATATAGATAGCAAATATGTTAAGTAGTGATCAGCCTTGGGATCAAGGTCTAACTCCTATCTGAGGAGCAACACATCAAAGCTTCTTTTGAGGATATCAACCTACATGTAGATATGTTGATTTACATTGCTGTTAGTTTCAATCCAAGAGTTAGTTGATAATTTAAATGTTACAAAACCAAAAAAGTATTATTTGGTAAGTAGCAATTAAAGATACGCTTTAAAGGAAGAGGGTTGTCAGTTTCCATGTGTAGAAGGTCATAGTTTGCTGATGCCAGACTTGGTATGAATACCATAGGTGTACAAGCCTGTAACCAGCAAACCTGTCAAGAAAAAAACCCTAGTCTATAAGAGAGTCTTTGGTTAGGGAATAGTAAGATAATGATTTTACCATATGGCGGAATGGGTGAAAAATGCAAAGCATTGCATAAGACTTGTTGGTTATTAAACTGAAGGCAACACCTGTCATTGGGTAACCCCCCGAATGGTGTTGAATTATCAATGAGAGCCCACCAGTAAGCGTCTTTAAGTCCCATGAGTAGGACTTCGTTTTAATGCATCTCTTGAAGGCATTTTCAATTTGTCCTCAATGTCTTGGCTATGATCTCTGTATTTAGGTCCTTCCCTGAAGCACTTCCCCTAACTGAATAGTATTTCAAGAGCAACAATTTCCCCCATTTAATTTAATTCATTTAGTATCTATCCCTTAGACTGGAAAGTCAAGCTGTATTTCACAACTGGCCAGTACTATGATTGCATTTTTTCTTGCTTATCCATCCAGTGCTCGATTCATCCTCGGAGGCAAGCACGGTCGATTCAAGTACTCGCCTCCCAAGGGTTTCGCTGCGGTGTGCGAGAGTGTTCTTCCCAAGGAGAGACTGAAGATAGAACCCTGCTTTGCCTTGGGGGACGTGACAGAAGGCATCATCCAAGGACCCACTGCCTCCCAGGATCATTCAGCATTCATCCCAGCTCCTGTCGACACCGTCAATGTAAGTCTCAAAGCTCAGCCAATCTATACCTTTCAGCTGTGATCCAATCTGATTTGGGGTGACATTTTCATTAGATGTAAAGATTCTACAATGGCAAACAAAGTTATACAAATGTATCATGATTGAGGCCTTCGAGTTGGAGATAAAGTCTGTATCGGTCTGAAAGCAGGCACAGTCTTGAGATTGGACTGACTTCACCAAGATGTACAGTTGATTTGGCATTTCTCCAATTTAATTTCTGGCGAAGATAAGAAAAACCCAGCGGACCTACAATGTATGGTTTAAGCCCTGTCCAAGGGATTTGGTTGTTTAATTTTTCATACACTGTATGGTATAAAAGGCATGTATATCTTCTTAATTTGACTTTCTTTCAGGTGAATCTTCCTGGTTACATTGAGATGTTGAGGGACAAGCTAGCTGAGAACATCCATGAACTCTGGTGCATGAACAAGATAGAGGCTGGATGGACGTGGGGACCGGTGAGCTTTCAAGCATCTTGTCTTTTCTAAACTCAATTTTATAGATAACTTGCCTACGCAGGGGTACTTTGGAGAGTTGTAATCACTTTTGTTAACTGGAGAGATAGCTACATATAGATTGCAGATGTAAACGTATCTTTCTACCCCATTTAAGATGATTGCATTTAATTTATAATGCATTACCAATTATCTTCTATTAGGCCCAATATATATATTATTATGGACCTAACTTTTAGTTCGTTTGATTTAAGGTTGATACAAATAATGTTTCTTTAAATTTTTTTGGTTGCAAATGATTTCATCTGATTATTTGTTCCAGGTGCGAGATGATTCTAAGAAGGTCCATGACAGCCTGATGTTCTTCTCCAGCCTTTCAGAACAAGAGAAGAACTTTGACATCACCATGGCCTACGAGACCCTGAGGTATTCATCCTTTGCCTTCTTGATATCAGTCTTATTTGTTTCATTCGGTTCTCATTAAGTACGCCTGTTTGAAAAAAGAAAGATATACCTATTTAGTGGAGTAGTCAGAGGCGGCCATCAGTTGCCGAAAACGTGAAAGAATTGTTTCATAAAGCCAGCTGAGGGTGAGAACAGTGATATTGCAGGGCCCTCAGGGAGAACAGTATAAATACTGATGAGGCTTCCATGGGTAAAGAAGACATATTATTATTATTATTGTTATTATTGATATTTCTGTTGTTGTCGTTGTTATTATTACCAATATTATTCTTCTTATTATTGTTGTTGTTTGATACCTTGGGTTTACCCATACTTCACCTTTCTCCCTCTTAACTTTTCTTTAAGGGCTCTTCTTCATGCTAGTGATACGCCTTATACATACAACATTCAGTGTCATTTTCATTTCAAGATATGTACATGTACACAGACTTTATTTATATTGTCTACATTTTTTAACGTTGCAGATGATGTGTATGACTTTAAAAGATGCTTCAATTTTGTGTTGGAATATTCATGTGTTAACGTTTTCACCAGTTAATGATAACATTTCTTATGGTTTCACAGGACACTGATGGCATTGGGTTATCACATCAGCATCGATGAGGAGACGTCAAAGTCTACACTCAAGAGACTCAGACTTCCAATGAAGTAAGCCCAACTATTCCCTGTATTTTTCTTTCTAATGATTGTTTTCCTTCAAAGCATTCTAAAGTATAATGACCATAGGCGTTTTAGACCTTGCTGAAAACAGGTAAAAATGTTTACTGTACTACTTTTTTGCTGTTTTTCTTTTAGCGATTAGTTAAATTGTACTTCATTTGGAGGCTCTTGCCATTTTTCCTATTTGGTATTGAGATTGAATATATTGCCAGTGCTATATTGACTAACCTTATGGCCTGAGGTTCAGGCTCACTCATAGTTTTATCAGGGAAATAAATTAAAGTGGTTGATTGCGCACATTTAAATATCCTGTACCAAAACGAGGGTAAAGGTATAACAAACTATCATGCTCTTATCGTTTTTCTTTGTCTTGTCCATTGCATGGGGAAAATGATATCATAGTTGACAAAATGTTCAACAACCCACATACAAGTGCATTATGCTCTTATATAATATGATGTTTTCTCCCTTACAGTTACCCAATGTCCAATGGGTACAAGTCAGCCTCTTACAAGTTTTCAGACATCAATCATAACTGGAAGATGAAGAAACTTATATCACAATGGGGAGAAATTATGATATACCTGTACATATGCATACATACATGTATTTGCTTTTATATTTCATGATGTTCTCTCCCTCACAGTTACCCAATGTCAAATGGGTACAAGCCAACCATATACAACCTGTCCACCATACATCTCAACCCTAAGTGTGAGAAACATATACCATAATGGACAAGTGTACATGTTCTTATGCTGCATAATGTCTTTTTTTCTGCAGCTACCTGATGTCCAATGGGTACAAGCCAGCCCCATACAACCTCTCCACCATCCATCTCAATGTTAAGATGGAGAAACTGGTGGAGCTGCTGGCCGAGAATGCTCACAATGTCTGGGCCAAGGACAGGATAGCTCAGGGTTGGACCTATGGCCTCTCGGAGGTAAACCATGATATTACCTTCAGTTGATGTTTTTTCTTTATCTTTGTTTTTTAAGGATTTTGTATTATTGAGGCTACATTGTTTATCCTAAAGTAATGCGTTGTATTCTGGGTAAAACCAATGCAGTAATTTACAACAGTACATGCTGCCGGATTTAGATCCCATAACATTGTGATGCATAATATCAATGTGATAATATGCAATATTTTTGAATTACAGTATTGTCTTGCAGGTAACGAGAGAAAACCACTTGCCAATGCATATTAGCAATATCCTAATATTTGTAAAAACAGGGCTATTTCTTTCATCAAGATTCTTGATTGATTCCAATCATAATAAATTATCATAAATTCATGTGGATGAATTCCCTTTTTGATCAATACCATATCCTCTCATCCCTCTCACCAGGAGACGTCTTACAAGCGTAACCCCCAGCTAGTCCCTTACAACCAGCTCAATGACCAAGCTAAGAAGCTCAACCGGGACACTGCCAGCGAGACTATCAGGACCATCCTAGGCTTCGGCTATGCTCTGGAACCACCCGCCAACGAGGGACAATTAGATCCAACCTTTAGAGGTGAGCAAATTGGCAACATTATCATATTGGCCACCTATCAAATTGGCAACTGCAAATTGAGAACAACGAAAAGTGACTAGGGGCAAATAGGAAACTAGTAGATTGATTGGGGAACTGGTTCGTTATTAGTGGATTGTAAATTTGAACAGTACTTGGTGATCACAACCTGTGTAGTACATTGACAATGAAACGAAACCTTGGTATCTAGCATTGTTGAATGCTGGATTTTGATAACTGATTTAAAGTCTCAACATTTCTGAAAATTGTGGTATTGAACTTCTTTCGTGAATTGTAAAATTTGTGTTGATGATACTTCATGTTATTTTAGTATTAATAAAACATCTGATGATTTAATAGAGTGCATTTGTGTTCTTCTGTAGCAAATGATCGTAGAAACCATTGTATTAACGAAATCTTGCTGTGATGACAAGTACATGTATCTACAATTATATCATTTTCGAAACTAGGTCTATTTCTTATTTTGCCGCAGCAATATAACAAGATAATAATAATTCACTTATGTTTACATGATTACTTGCTGTCATAACATTTGGGACCATAATCATAGCATCACATTACTTTGGTCATTATTCATTTATTAATTTATTCATTAAATATTCATTTAGGTTTGGCAAGGGAGATCTCAGATAAGAAGACACACACCAGGACATTCAGAGCAGAGAAGAGTTATGCAGTCAAATCAGGAAAGTGGTAAGTGATCAGGGTCATTATATAATTCCTTAGGGGGATGAAAGCTTGGAGATACTATGCAACATTTGAAGAATGTCCCTTCCTCCTGTTTTTTGCAACACCGACAAGCTAGAAAGCTTTAAAGCAGGCCTCAAAACCCATCTTTTCAGGCAAATATGTAGTCCATAACTATTGGAGGAGCGGCGCCTTTGAATGTTTGAAATAGATCAATGGCACCATACAAGTGCTGTGGATCATCATAATCAAGAAAATACCCTTTTATGGTGCCTACAAGTATACAAATTTATTTTTGTAAGACATGGTTGCAACCATTGTGTCTTTTTTTCATTGTTCATACTCTAGATCATTCTATACGCTCAAAGTTAAATCTAAATCTTCTTTGATGACATCCAACTTGTCAATTCATGAAGCCACTTTGAATTTCAAGAAGAGAGATGAGCCTTTCTTTGATGAATTTCGACATGAAATGTTCCTTCCATTGATGACCATGATGGTTCTAAATGGGTAGACTTGTTAACGACTGACCCTTAGTATACATGTACTAGAGTTCAAACCTTTGGAAGTGAATGATGAATCTAAAAGTGCTGTTGTTTTAATATTGCTCATCTAACGTTCTCTTTATCTGCAATGCCTGATGATGACCTGGCTTTTACAGGTACTTTGAGTTTGAAGCAATGACGACTGGGTACATGCGTGTCGGCTGGGGTCGGCCTACCATAGCAGCACGCTCCGAAGTGGGAACGGATGGCTGCTCATTCGCCTTTGATGGTTTCCTGGTGAGAATTTTATAAACTGTGTACAATAATAAAAAGTTTTCATAAGTAGTACAACTGTTTCAAGAAGGAATTGGGAAAAAAAATTGAACACACATACAATAGTCATTGATCAAACTAGTTAAAAATTTATGTCACGTTTATTTATTGCTATTGCTTTGTTGACATATATTTCTCCCTGTGTTCTAAGTTGTCTTGTGTTAATTTTTGAAAAATCTGTCGTGTCTTTGAAATCATTTCAATTACCTTTCATAATTGTTAGACTCAAAGAGAACCATCCCTGTCCTGACAAGGCCACTTGTGGTCTGTTACAGGACACCAAATTTCATGCATTCATTAAAAAAAAAAACCTGTTTGCTATTTTCTATTATCATCAGAGAGAAAACATGTGTAGGCAAACATTCGACATGCTTTTCTATGTAGGTGTAAGACATCTCAGAGCATTGTCCTATGATATCATCATTCACACTGTAACATTTATTTTCCCCATTCACACCAGGCCAGGAAATGGCACCAGGGGTCAGAGACCTTTGGCAAGACATGGGGCGAGTTGGATGTGATTGGCTGTATGCTCAACCTGGTGGACAATACAATCAGTAAGTCAAATATCTGTGCTTTAGGACCTACATGTATACATACAGTTTTAAGTCAACAAGGTTTTGTTAGGGGAAGCAGATTTCTTAGACTCCACCTCTCCTTGAAGCCTACAATTTTTTGGTACATTTAGATAGTGGTGTGATTAAGAATAAGTAGTTTCGGAGTGAATGAAAATTCTAGGGATGTATTTCATTGATAATTCAACAAATTGGCAACAATTTGGCTACGTTGCATATCCGCATCAAGTGGCTTAATCAATGGTGTAACAAAAAGCTTTAGAGTACCGGTAGTATGTTTCATATCACTTTTGTTCCTCTCACAGTTTTGCATATTGGAATGTTAAAAAGTTTGTAAATGTCAACAATGAAAATTTGCATCTTAGAACTGGCTTATGATTCTTCCCCCCTACAAGAGATTTACATACTCCTTCAAAGTCACACAGACAGAGAAAATGATTTCACCTTTTCAATGTTTTCCTTTTCTTTCCCTCAGGTTTCACCATGAATGGAGAGTACCTGTGTGATTCCGTTGGTTCTGAGATGGCCTTCCATGACATTGAGATTGGTGAAGGTCAGTATCATACAAGATATTTTGTATTAGACTATCTAATGGATTTTCCTGATATATGTATATCTTCTTGTGGGTATGGTTTAGATGTAGAGAGCTTGGGATGATTTTTTTCTTCTTCCTATTTGCACCAATAAGCCAGTTCATAGTTGCAGTCTGAGCATGAGCAGATAAAGGTCCTTGCAGAACAAATTGTGAAATACACAGAGACAAAATACTGGATACGTGCTCATGAAAGTTATGTAATCATTATTCATTTATACACAAGCAGTGCACTCCATGATACACAGGTGGAAGTATTCTTTGAAAAGGGGAAACAAAGGTTATTTATGTAGCACCTCCATCGCTGTAGGAGTGATTATTTCAAAATGTACAAAGTGGGACCTCTTCATATTTTGAAGATCTGTGGATATTAGGGGTCATTTGGGACATGTGCTAACCGTGATCTGGTCTATTAATGACAGATTGTTTGGTAATGATGAAAAAACATGAAGCGTTGATCATTGTAAACTCTGAAGTATTATGAAATATTACATGCCATAAAATCTCCATTTAAGTGCAATCTATTAAGAAATGCCTTGAGTGAAGTATACTCTTACAGTCATCTTACTTTCATATTTTATATAGTCTTATTTTGTTGCCAGTATTTACATAAAAAGTAAATGCTGTAGTTATGCTCTTCAAGTTTGGTGGCGTTTTCTTGAAAAGATTTTGAACTTTCACAAATTCTTGACCTACTTTTCATCTTACTGCTGGTTCTACCAGATCCACAGAATTTATTAAAAAAGAAGAAGAATGACTACCTACAGTGGATAGAAATTAATCAATTTCCATTCCTTTTCTTGAATAGGGTTTGTACCTGTGTGCATGCTGGCAGCTGGAGAGAAAGCACAACTACACTTTGGGCAGGTATGTATGCAAGTCTTTGAAAAAACAAAATAAAAACAGCAATATTCTTTTCTCTTATGTATATGTTTCCTCATTCGATCTTTATTTCGCTTGTTCATCTTTATTCCTTCTCATTGTTGGTACATTTATCACTTTTGTGTATGTTATCCATCAAAAAGGAATTCATGTATGTATGCATGATACAAATCTTTTACAGGTTAGGAATCATTTCCCATTAGACTTCATGTTGCTATATAGTTCCCAAAACAAATGTCTAATGCCGAACACTGAAATGAAAACTCCATTAATCCTAGATTTTTACCTTTGCCTTGAATGAATAGTTTAATTATCTTAATGCCAGAAATGAATATACATCATAATTCTAGAGAAATGTACTATTTGTACTTTTGCTGAAAAAATAGTTAGCTATAACTGTAGATAATTAGTTGATTGATTCTTTTTATCTTTCTTTCTCACCAGGATGTGAATGATCTGAAGTACTTCACCGTGTGTGGGCTCCAAGAGGGCTACGAACCATTCTGTGTGTAAGTCTTTATTATTTTGTTCTTGATCTACTGCGATTATTGCTGCCATGACTCCTCTTTGTTTCTTCTTTGTGTGTTTTGCCTGATATAATAGGAGATATGGATTACATTTGGGTACCATAATGTGAAGGGAGGAATATGTGAATTAGATCCCCCCAAAAGAGTAATTCTCTATTAAAATCTTGTTGCAGGGTTCGAAGTGGACAGGTAATTATATGAACTGGGTTGTGTCTGTATAAAGCCTGTAGGAATGTGAAGTCGGGAGTGAGTGGGTTAAAATGCCTAGTACCTTGCATGTCTGAAGCATCTTAAAACTCAGCCATGCACCAGGACATTTATCCATCGTGTATCTATTTAATACCCATTTTGTTCATTCTATTCAATCTGTGATATAAAACAAACTGAAACTCTCCTTTCATACAAAACTAAACCAAGTTGTTCATCTCTTATTGTTGTCTTCTTCTCTTTGTGTGCCACTAATCTGTTACTATGCTTGATTGAAATTTCAATTGAACTTCTTTGTGTGCCCAGCGCAAATGAGATTTGTTTATCTTCTGTTTGGAGCCAGAAGGGCATTAGGTTTTATTTTTCAACATATATGCCCTTTCGCTAAGCTCAAAGGATGTAATTCACATTGTAAAGGGTGTATGTCTGTTTGTTTCCATAATTTCTTTTACAGATTGTGTATGCAATTGTAGCTTTCCTTTCTCATTCTTGATAAAGATAAACTTTTCACTGCAACTATTAACTACCTTTTTTTTCAGCCCTAGACAAAGATGGAGGGAGAAAAAGAAGAGAAAAAACGCATGAATTTGAAAGTGGAAATTATTAAAGTATTTTTTAAAGATAGAAACATACCAATATTCAGGTAATTGTGAATTACATTATGTAGATTGAATCAGTCTACATGTAATTATTCACTATAACTTGAATTTACACTGTATGGCAAACCTACAGTACTGTACATGAGGATTTGTCCTCAATTATTTGGCTTTGTTAGCTGTCAATGACATGAACAGAAAAAAAAATATTATAAGTGAATGATTCTCAACTGGAAAACGACTCTCCCTCCCCCTGCCATCAGCATCTTGGGACAATAAATCATTACATTAATTATTTTCCTGGTGTGTTTTAATAATCTTGTCAAGAAAATGTGAACGTCTAAGTTCTCTGACTGATTCTTTTTCTTGTTTCTTTTGCGTCTCTCTCTCTCTCTCTCTCTCATTTTTTGTCTGCTGTTGTTATACTGATGCACAGCAATTGTTACCCTCGGTATGTCTCTGTCCATTTTCTGACTCTATTCCTGCTGAAAAGAACTTGAGAAAAAGGAAAAAAAAAATCTTATCGGCTCAGTTGTTTGTTGTTGTTAGCTTCACTGCAGCAATATGTAGGCCTATGCATACATGTGAATGTACCATGTATCTATTTTAAATCTTCTTTGTATTTCAACCTTCTTCTTGTAGCTTGTGTTTTCTATATTCATAAGCCCATTCTATATGTGCATGGCAAAGTAATGTTTCCTTTTTTTATATCTATTTTCTTTCTTTCAAAGTTAATTTTTTTTATCACATATTCCCACAATCCCCCTTCAAATGTGTCAAATAACGAGCACAAGCAATGTATCTTTTCCCCCTACCCACTCCCTCCCCCCCCTTTTTTTTCTTCTTCCAAATATCTCCATAGAGGTATTCCATGCCGTCTTCTTTCTTTTTGTTGTGTTGTTTGTAGAAGTATTTCATTTGAACTTGTTGAATAGAAAATGGGTGTACAGTTATCTAGAATGATTTAATAGAGGCAATCAAAATTTATTGTAAACATAATCAAAATTATTCTATGGTAACACATTCACATAGCCAATGGTGATATTTGGTGTTCTGTACTACAAGTAGCATCACAGTGTTTTGATTTGTAGGTCACATATTTTAAGCTTTGCAATATTTTTTGCAAGATAAATTTGATAGTATGTATGTGAATTTGTCATCAAATGGTCAATATTTTTAGCACTGTGAACATGTGCTTCAGATAGATGTAAAGTTTACATCACACAGTTTTTGTAGATAGGAAATGTGTTTTTGTTTCATTGCTTTTGCACAAATGTAAGGGTGATTTATTCTAAGTTTTATACAAAACTTGTTCGCGGGGTGTGTAAACCTACCTGGATAAAATACAATGTGATAGAATTGTACATGTGTAAAGAGAAAAACACCTTAAGTCCCATGCTAAATAATCTGGCATCATGCACATTAGCAGTAAAAGTTGCCAGATTTATATATATGTAATGATTATTGAGCAGCTTTATCTATGGACGTGGCTTAAAAAAACCAGTTCTGCTTCAAAAATAATATCAAATGATTGCATGAAAATTGGTATTACTTCAACACACCCAATGAAACAGAATTCTGTTTGAATTAGTTGTAATGCGGAGTGCAGTGGTTTAATGGCAGAAAATAAGGGTGGAGGCCTTTAGCTTTTTTTCCCTCTTTTCTATTTGGTGATCAGAAATGTTCAAGAATTTCCTGAAATTATTATCTACAATGTTTTTGCAGACGAAAGAAAAGGTTCTCAGGCTACAGCAGATTCAACATTCTGTACAAATTTGCAGTGTCTTATCTCATATATCGCAAAATTAAAATGTTTGTTTGGGTGAATATGCAAAGAACATTTTGTTTAAAAAGGGATGAAATATAATATTCATCTACATTACTAAATATATGATTAAGATTTATATACAGGTATATAATTGATGCATGAGTAGCATCAAACTATTTGAAATTTTGAATTAATTACTTTCCCTCGCCAAAAATTAATTGCATGCTTCATTATTTTTACAAGTGAAATGGTATCACTTGGTATAAAGAAAAAATGAAAGCATTTATAGAGATGTGAATCAGATATTTGAATTGCTACAAAGGCACATACATATTGTACAAAAAATGACATGTTTGTCATCATGGTCCTGGACATGTTTCACTGATCCTTCGTTGGGGATGTGCATGTAGCATAGTCATGTAAATGTACAAACTGAACAAGTATACCTTGATATTAATTTGGGGTGGCAGAAGAATGAACTGTTTCACTGTAATTACATTTCATATTTTGTTGTATTTTTAATTATCAGGAACATGAAGAAGTCCATGCCTCTGTGGTACTCTAAGAGCCAGCCTATGTTCCAGTCTATTGAAGATGAGAATGATAGACTGGGGATCACTAGGATACCAGCTGGGTATGTATTTAAAACTCCTTCTTTTCTTCTTATCTTTCTTTATTTTTTGTCTCATGCATCTCTCCTCTAAAATTACAAAGCAAACAGTCAGACAGTTTTGTTTTCCTTGTACCTTTCCATTTACTTGTTGTATATCATACTCTTTGTCATCATTTCCTTGGTGTAAAAGCAATACATATTCGTGTATTGACTACAGTTTAGTTTTGACATCAATTGAAATGCGGTATGCGGTTCATTATCCACTTGGTTTTTTTTTTTTTGGGGGGGGGGGGGATTCTCGAATATAGACATTGTAAATTGCAAGTTAGAATAAGAGAAATTGCATATTTCCAAATTTCTTGCAAAAAGGGGTCTTGTGGCAAATATAAAGATGCTCAGCAAATGTTTCAAATCAGAGGAGAACAGTGCAAATTACTGGTACAATTCTTAATCATCATTCTTATTACCCATATCTGATTGAAATTCTCTTAGCAGCATTGTTAAGTTCATCATTACTGAACCAAGTTATCTAAAAATAAATCCATGTAGGCTACAGCTCACTCACAGTGTGATGCTGAATGCAGATGTAAATGTACTAGATATCATCATTGTTATGTTCTATTAATTTGTACCATTCTCTTTACAGCATTGAAGGTCCACCATGCCTGAAAGTGTCCCACAAGAAGTGTGGTACCGTGGAGAACCTACCCACAGAATACCTGCGCCTTAGTATGCCAGTGGTCTGCAAGGACTTCCCTACCAGGTGAGTTGACCTTGTTTTCTGTGAGATCCATATACTAGTCAACATATTACATGTAAATCATGATTTAACAAAACTAATAGGACTATGCAAGATGTTTGTGCTTTGTTACATTAAAGCAGCAATGGAAAAAAAAAGATGAAACATAATTTCCAGCATTTTTTATTTTGAGGGCGACTTAATTATATTCTAAATTAGTCAACATGTAACCTAAAATCAACATTTTTCATATGAGTTGTAAAAAGGAAGTGATATCCTTAAATAGTTAAAATAAAGTATTTTAAGTAGAGAAATTATACATTAATGCTGTTCTTTCTTTTGTTTTCAACTTTAAGACTTCTCCTATATCAAACAACTACATGTAGCCCATTTGCATCTATTCATACTCTTGCCTCTGCCTTCCTTCCTGACAGTGGTGAGATGGTCCTGTCTATCCCAGTACCAGTCCTATCCCCTGGTAACAAGCGTGGCCAATGGATCCAGCAAGGAGCGACCAGTCTAGACCTGAGTGAGACAGACTCAAACGATGGCTCCAACCGTAGGACCAGGTCTGGTCTCGACAAGATGGGTAAGACTTGATGAAGACCACTCCGTAACACCAATCACGATTATCCCTTTAATGTTTTGGGTTTGTGCTCTTTTGTAAACACAAATATAATGTGCATGCCTTCAGAATTGAAATTTCGTCCAAATGAATAATTTAAGGAGAATTTTAAGGTACATTCTTGATATCTGTGAAAGATTTTTCCTTTAATGTGTTATTTCTAATATTTTTTCCCAGAGCTTATATCTTATTGAAAGCATGTATTTTCAAAATAGCTGGAGTCGTGTTTATTTTTACGGCTTATCGGTGAAAACTAAAACTGAAAAAAACAAATTAAGCTTAAAAATTATTCAAATATTTTGATTGACGTGCAAGGGTGTAAGTACAAGGTAGCAAGGGTATACTAACAATGAATAAATAAACAATCAATAAATGTAGTATTTGAATGCATTTTTATTAACATCACCACTGAATTTAATACACAGGTCTAAGTCTTTGGACCATAACACTTAACAATGATAAATTATTCTTATGATATGCATGTGAACATAGTATTTTATAATCCATTCATCGATTTTAATATGATGACCATAACTCCTCCTCATTACTCAAATAGTTTAGATATATATGTAGCACATCATGACTGGTTTGTGGTGAGTTTGAATAAAGCCTTTGAACCGTAAACAAGTAACAACTTTGCGGTTGAAAACGGCATTACTAATTGTAATTCTCATCAATGAATTAATTTTTATTTCACCATTTTTTTTCTCATTGAGGTTTACTAACCCAGTTTGCTGTGCCTATCTAACGTGTGCATTGTTTACAGTTGTTACTAACGGTTACCGGAGCAGCACGTTGGAGAGTGACTCTGATTTTGACACGAGTGTCCCCGACCCCAAACCAACACCACCCCCCTCCAATCATCATCATCATCACCACCACAAGGGGCGTCGCCACAGGCTGTTACAGAGTAATTTCCATTTATCCCTTTGTTTGTGATCATAGTCCTTGTGTTTGTTCGTTGCCTTTCATGAATACCTTGTTCATGGGTGCCTTAAAGTGCCTCTAAAGTGTTGGGAGCCCCAAATCGGCCACAAATTTGATTGCAAAGTTTCACTCATAATGTGAAAGAGGATGTCATTTAAGACACACTTCCGCAATTTAATTTGGGTTTTCTGTTGTGGCAGAAAACCTAAATTTTGCCATCAAATTTTTGGGGCTCCCAACACTTTAGAAGGGTTTTAAAGTGTACCAGTCACCTAAACGTATTTTGCTCTGTATGTTTGGGTTTCCCCGTTATTATAAGAAGCAAATTCCAAATATAAGATATCTACCTCTGATGGATGCTGAAAAGGCCAATTTTGGACTGGCAGAGATATCCACTGTGGACGTCTAGCTCTCTGTAGAAGACCAATTGAGATGTACTTAAATTGCATATTGACAGAGACATTTTCATAATTATGTCTTTTTGCAAGAATTGTATTGCCTGTCATCATAACAAAAAGCATACAAGCAAATAAACCAAAGATGTTAAAGAAAATGTATAAGGGTAATATAATCTTAGGCTTAGTAAAATATAAAAGAAAATCAAATGCCAAGCAATATTCTTTATTCATAACATTTTAAAAAATATATACATTATAAGCCTTAATGTGTTACCTAAGCCATCTATCTATACACTCTAATAAATTATGGGAACTATTTCATTATGGTGTGTATGAAACCCTTTTCCAAAATGTGATGATTGTTTTGTACTTCCCATACAAATTGCATGAAATAAAGAAGCTTTTTAAGAATGGAAAAAAAAGGTGTTAAGTTCAAGTAATTTTGCTAAACAGGTTGAAAGAGTTTAGAAACTATGAAAACCAGCTGGTCGTGCATGAAATTTTAGGGATTTTCAAGAATGAAAGTAATGTGTTTTTGTTCCATGAGTTCTGCATCTCAAAATTTTTCACTCATGCTTATCATTAAGACTCCCCCAAGTTTAAAAAAATAATAAATGGATATCCATTGGATACCCAAATTGGCACACATTGTCTCATTGTGTCTGTCGTAAGCTGAAGGCCTTTAATTCATATTCGGCTCTTTGAAAGACAATTTTATCCCGCTCCCTTTTTAGGTCATCATGACCATTCCTTGTCAATTACAAATATGACATTTCTATGTAATTGTCCATTTTGAATATTAAAAGAAAATTCTTTAAATTGAAATAAAACTCTAAAAATTTATGATATGATATATTAACTAATGTGAGGTACTTTCACAACAGTTGGGTTCCGTATCAACCATCCATCAAATCTATTGAGTTTTAAATAGATTTGTTAGAGAACGTCATAGAAGGTAATTTTTTGGTCATTCTGTATTAAACAAAGCTGTATGAAATTCAATATTTTATAAATTTGATGACAGATTGATAGGAAACACAACTATTGTTAAATTACCACTCATCACTTAATATTTCAGACCATAAACTTTTATGTTTGCCATCAAAATTTCTTTAATATTTGTTTTATTCAAGAGTGAAAAATTATCTGAAAATGTCATTCCATATTGAAATTTACCTCACAAAACAAGTTAAAGTATTAAACTAGAGACCCACCATGCATTCCCATCCCATGCACTGCCCCTCATCCTTTCAATAAAACATTTGTACTGTATGCCACCATTACATGTATAATTCCCAATGTGTTATTGTGTATATGTTTCCAACAAATTTCATTTAGCCATACCCGATGTTGTACAGTTGTTGATAAGTGAAGGTAAATCCTAAAAAAATATTCACAAAATTGCTTGGATGGGCGATTCCATGGAATGTGTCCCATACAACATGTATGATTTTCACATACCGTACATGTTTGTACATTTGTATTTCCTAATTTCATAAATGAAGAATCTGTTGACATAACAATTGGATAATGTGGCTTTCTGCTGTTTCTACTATAAGTCATAGTCATGTCAAGAGATTTTCAATTCATGGAGGAAATGTGGTAAGGGACACGTTCTACCCAATCATCCAGACGTTGCTGTTACTGCCTTTCATAATGCAATAGATTTTCCCTTCTGGCTAAGTTATTTTTCTTCATTTATCCTATTCTAATTTGATAGCCTCTTTCAATTTTGCTATCATACTAACATTTGCTTTTCAATTTACTTACTAACCTAAAGAAAATTCTGTTTGAACATGACTTTTTCTTTGTTTTACTTTTGTTCTAGTATGATTGCCTATTGCAATATCGCCGCCATTTGCTTTCCAAGTAATACTTACTAACTTAAAGATCATTTCATTTGCCTTCCAAGTAATACTTACTAACTTAAAGATCATTTCATTTGCCTTCCAAGTAATACTTACTAACTTAAAGATCATTTCATTTGCCTTCCAAGTAATACTTACTAACTTAAAGATCATTTCATTCGCCTTCCAAGTAATACTTACTAACTTAAAGATCATTTCATTTGCCTTCCAAGTAATACTTACTAACTTAAAGATCATTTCATTTGCTTTCCAAGTAATACTTACTAACTTAAGATCATTTCATATTTTGCTTTCCAAGTAATACTTTCATTTGCCTTTTGTAGTAACAGAAGGCAAGATTTTTGTTGCTTTCATGAACTATATTGCCAATGTAGAGATTTCAGTCTCCTTGTAGAGATTTCAGATTCTTTGTTAAAGTTGATACTCTAAGCAAATAAATGTCCCTTAATTTGTTACCTACGGCAAGTATATGTTATTTTTAAGTTTTTCAATTACTTAGTATATCACAAAAAAATTCTGTCTACTCAAAATCCTCAATTGAAATGTCTAAAATATCCGCCTCTCTTTGCATAGAAAATCAGTCACGACGCTGGTCTACTTTTTATGACCTCACGTCCGGGAGAGAGTATATTCACGTACCCGGATGTTCCATAGCAAACATGTGCAGAGTGATACGATTTTCTGCATATTTTTGTTTCAAAGGCTGAAAAGTCTAATAAATCATAATTCTATGTACAATTCTTTACCTTCCCCTAGTACTTCATAGTATTAATATCAATTCCCCTTTTAAAAATTATGACATATACATGCCAACGATGTGCTATTAGTCGATATTTTCACCATGTAATTTTTGTTTTGGTGTTGAAATCGGCCCAGGCACGGAGTGAACAGTAGCTGTCTACCCATGCACAGTTCATTACCATACACTACAGCGATCTCCCGATGGTTTCTTCTTCCTTTTTCCCATGTCTTTCGCCTTCCTTGGCCCTGAACATCCTTCATCTACCAATTCTGACACCGGTAGTCAGGAGCAAGTCTTTGTTAGTTGTTTTTCTTAGCTGGCAACGTCGCTTTCATTCTCTTGCAATTGCCGATAAACATATAACTAGCGCACGTACGTTCCATCACAAGCAAGCAGCGCCTAGAGCAGCGGCTTGGTCTTACCTCCCGATTCTGCTCACTCCACGAACGTTCATGCAAGAGCCGCATCACTTGCCAAAATATTATAGAGGAAGCGCGCTTGCATGATCTCGTTCAAGTTTGATATTTTACAACATAAAATGTTTAACTGGTACTGTATCCTTTTTTGAGGCAGTCACACACATCTATGATAAGTACTATCATAGTTCTAGACCTATTCGTTTTACAAAACTGCTCATGTACATCTGATGACAATATAATGCATCCGCCTATTCATAAGTGCACGATTTAACTATAATTCCTAAGCAGTAAACTCGTCTTAAATCTCTACCAAATAGGTGAATATGAGGATATAAAAAGAAATCAGCGACTGGAAAATGTTGCTTCGTTATTCTTCATTCAAATGAAAACAGAAAATCCATCAAATATACTCCTTAACAACAACAAATCTAAGCTCTGACAGGATAGCATTTACGTAGGGATATCACTGCCATTCACTCTCACTGAGCCCATGACTCCCGTTCGTGACGTCACGGATAGAGGCCCGACTCTACGTGCACTTCCGGGTTTCAGACTTAGATATTTTGGTAGAGTTTACTCGAATAAATTCATTATTCTTAACTTGTTTTGTCGGGTGGACACCATTTGGTGTTATTATGGGGGTTAAAAGCTTTCTATTTATGTAATTATCTCAGTATTTGGGATTGTATCAACTTTAAGATGTGTTACTTTCTCAATCTTTCTTTTCAGCAGTAGGTACATGTTAAAACTATATAGTACATGAATAATATAATCTGTTACATGTACCTGTGAATGCTTGTGTTCATAATCAATATATATGTACTTGTGCGGATTCATGCTCATGTTAGACTTTTGCTGTTGTTCATGTCCGTTTATTGAATATTCCAATATTGAACTCGCTACATTGGCTTAAAATTCACCACCGCATATCCTTCAAAATTCTTCTCCTGTGCTACAAAGCTATCAATGGCTTAGCCCCCTCTTACCTTTCCGATCTCATATCCTTACGTTCCTGTACGTCGTCACGAACACTTCGTTCATCTTCCACATTACTGTTAACACCTGGACCCCGCACTAACACCCGGTATGGTGACCGCGCCTTTTCAGTTATTGCCCCCGCTCTCTGGAACAAACTGCCCGCCTTTATTCACTGCGCCCCCTCTGTATCTCAATTCAAATCTCTACTCAAAACCTATCTTTTCAAATTGTAAATTGCAGTTGTGCGTCGGTCAATGGAGGTGCGCACCATATTTGTCTTTATTTAGTTGATTGCCACTGTTTTTCTTACCTTATCTATGTTACTTTTGTATTTTTGCTTTTTCTTCTAATTTAATTCTACGGGTTATAGTCTTCTCTTAATCAGAACACTGTGCGCTTAGAAACATCAGTATTAAGCGCCTAATAAATGTTATGTATTATTATTATTATTATTTGTCTTTCATTTGTTCATTCATCATCATCATCAACATCATTATCAGGAAATTCATCATCCTGAACCTGGGCTTTGCTTCTGTCCTGATTGTTTTCTTTCTCCCTTTCTAAAAAGATAGATTCTCTATCGTATTCCTTCTGTGTGTACATGTATGTGCAAATTACATAAACACTGTAATGATGATGATAATGATAATAATAATTATAATAATAATAAAATTAATAATAATGATAATGATAATAATAATAATGGTAATGATAATGACAATGACGATAATTGTAATGATAATAATAATAATAATTTTGATAACAGTAATAATAATAAAAATAATGATAATAATAATAATTATAGTAATAATAACAAATTGTTTAAAAAAATGATTTATATATCGGTAACACCTTTTCCAGAGGATACAAGGAACTCTCCCTTTATAGTTTAAGGAGTTTGTTCCATGGGCGTGGAGCAATGGATTGAAAGGTTTTGAGACATTGGGATTTGGGAACGAGAAAGAAATCTTCTGAAACGTGTTTAACCACCCCCTCTCCCAACACCTCTGTCCTGCATGCAAATCTGATTTATATTCCCCCTTTTCCTTTGAAGTGGCTTGATTGCATGTTCTTATTGCATGTATAGCATCTGCATGCCATCCTTACATATACTTTTGATTGAATGTGTGAAGGCTTGCTTCTTTGTTCCAATATGCTGCTACATTGTAGATGTAAGACATATATAAACAGGCAATAGTTCTGACAAACATGTACTATATATCAATAAAATCATCAATATTGTGAAAAAGAAGTCTTTAGTAAGTCAGAAAATGAGAATGGTCCTTTGTTGAATAAGCTCAAAGAAGTCATACATGAACTGGTATGTTATCATATTACCCTCACTAGGAACCAAAGATATGTTTGCTGCATGTGCATTAAAAGTGTTTCCGCATTCGGTGATCTTGAACAACTTAAATAAAGTCATTCATTGGCTATTGCTAGTATTTTAGTTTGTACACAGTGATCAAAGAACCCAAATCAACCCTTTTCCCGAGTTTAAGGAATTTTTGTTCGAGATTTACATGAACGATGTGAAATGCATATTTCTCTTTAGGGGAAAGTATCTGACATCATATAAGGGACATATTGCTGTTATTTTCTTTTCAAGAACACAAGGCGATAGACACCGATGCCATAGATGGAGATGCCAGAGTCAACGGCTACAACGGGGACACCAAAGAACTCACCAAGAAGGAGAAGAAGAAACTAGCCTCCCTCCCTCTTGGACGCAAGATACCCATGTCCAGGGCCGCCTCCAGCGAAACATCCACCGTCCAATCCCCTGACTCGTCCTTCGAGAGGTCTGGCCCTTCCCCTGCGAAGTCCAAGCGTAGCAAGTTCACCAAGAGTGCCAGCATGGACTCCGGTGCCAAGCACCCTGAGGATACTCTAGCCAAACCCGCAGGGTATGAGGTGGACGGACAGCGCAGCCCTGGAGCTGCCAGACGGGGAAAGAAGCATGACAGGCTGAGGACGCCAGAAGCATCACCTCCTGGTACCTTGACCCGCGAGTATATCCCCTTGAAGAGCGACAATGAAGGGTCAGTCGGTTCGGACAACCATGGGCGCCCTCGTCTGGCCAAGCTGGTCTCGATGGGAAGCAGCTTCGATGTCTTCAGCAAGTCCATCGACATCATGTCGGACATCAGCGAGGCGGACTCCATCGATCTGAGCATGATGACCAAGTTCTATTACTCAGTGAGGATCTTCCCGGGCCAGGACCCGACTGATATCCATGTTGGATGGGTTACCCCTGGTTACCATCACTACTCACCCCACTTTGATCCTTCCAAGACCAGTGAAGTCACTGTCAACATGCTGGGAGAGAATGGAGGAGTGCAAGAAAGGTATGATGTCATCTTTGACCATTCATCTTTCCCAAATTGACTTGAATTTCCTTTTCTCCATTTTCGTACTGATGGATTTGGGGATACTTTATACCCCTTGCAAAACTGCTTGAACTCCAGTTTGAAAGTTAATGCAGGAAACTATTGAAATTATCCTAATTTCCACGATCATTTGTTTTCCCGTCTTTCTATCATGCAACTTGATATCAATGTCAGATTGGAAAAGAATTCATCATCATTATAACTTTAGTGATACTAGGGAGCTTTGTGTGATGGATGTAAATATACATTTTGCTGTATATATTCCCTGTGTCAGAGACCAACTAGTTCATGGCACCATGCACCACAATACCAATAATCACGCAATTGCCCCAAAATCATCCTCAATAAATTCCTTTGCCTACTTTTTGATCAAAACTACTTTAGTTCCAAGAGGCGCGACTGCTTCACGGTGTGTGTTGGGGACCACATGGATCTACTGATCACACCGGAAGGTCGTAGGATCTCATCAGGTCTGGTGGTTGGATGCGTCGTCGATGCCTGCAACGGTGAACTCTACTTCACCATCAACGGCAGGGACATCAGCACCAAGTATCAGGTAAGTTATAGAGAGTGCAGTGTCCTTGTGCAGCAGTCACACTTGTGTTTAAAGACTGCTCAGAGGAAACAAGTACTGTAGTGGACTATATAGATAGGTGGTCTTTAAAATTGGAATTGGCCATTATGTGTGGAGGAGGATAAAAGAGGAAGAAAAAGTGGGAGAAGGAGCTACGAGAGGAGTGGGTGGGGAGGATGAGAGAAGAAGAAAGAGGTTGAGAGAAGAAGAAAGAAGAAGAGGAAATGAGATGATGAGCTGGAGGGGGAGAGAAACAGATATTAGGAAAGTGGGGTAGATGATGGATGAAGAAGAGGAAGAAAATATTAGAAAGGGAGTTAGAGAGAGAGAGAGAGAGAGAGAAGAGGGAGGGGGGGCATTGAGAGAGGACGGGAGACTTTATACTTGTTGATATAAGATAATACATGTAGATAATAGATTTTGGTGTCAGTGATGTGCTTCTGTTAGATACAAGATATAATGTCATTTTCTGCCATCTCTGAAAAGAATATCCAATTCCTGAGGGAAATGTGTAAAAAATCATGGTTACTTATCACTACCAAATATTCACATCTGTCTTCTTTTTTTCTTTAATTTTTTTTTAGGTTGAGCCTAAGACCAAGTTGTTTCCAGCTGTGTTTGTCAAGCCTACCAGTAAGGAGATGCTACAGTTTGAACTCGGAAGGTCAAAGGTGAGAAATACTCTTTAATTAAACTCTTTGGCCCGAGTTCACAAAGGAGGTTTAAACTTTCATTTACATAACCCATGGTTTAAAAATTAGCGCAAAATAATTGTACCTTGCCTTGCGCGTGTCTAATATTGGACCTCTTGAATGTGTTGCGCTTATTTTGCGCTAATTTTAAACCATGGGTTATGTAAATGAAGGTTTAAACCATGGGTTAAATTTAAATCTTCTTCGTGAATTCGGGGCTTTATGATGTGTTAGTCTGATGATTGTGCTAATGCATTATATGCGCACATGAATGAATCAAGCATATTATGACATCATATTGAATGTGTTGCACCAATTGTATGAGCTTTTATACAGGCACCAGAAACTTGCATTTATTTGTGAATGAAGAAAGTATTGGAATTTTTGAAAGAAAGAAGTAATTTCTTATGCATTGAGTACAGACACAAAGCCCCTGCATTTATTATTATAATCATTAGAGAATGTGAAAATTTTGTTTTTTGAAGGTTGAAGTGTTGAATTTTGTTCTTTCATGTCTATGAAGTATACTATGGTTCTGATCTAATCACATAATAAATAATAATAATAACTTGTTATTACTTGTACAATGTACATACCCATAATTTAAACCACATCGTAATGTACACTGTTGTGTAGTGTTTTGTGACAAAAAATGCTTGTAAATGAAAAATGGATTTTAATTACATTTATAAACATTCTTTTAGAAAAAAGTGAGCTGACTTTAATATGGCTCTCCATTGAGTAACTTGCCATTGGTTTCTTGGTTTTATTATTGGAAACTAAAATGGGAGCATTAAATAGTTCTTTTAGAGAAAAGGATTAAAGTCGGAAAGTTGTTTTTTCGTTCAGGTTTGCTATGTAATGAATAGCTACTCTGCTAATACATAGTTTATACTTTGCCAGTCATGTTACTGGTATTAACTCAAGCAAGTTTTAATGCTGTTTTAAAGACTTTGAATAGAAAGTTTCACATGCACAGTATGTACTTGCCTATATATTCTTTGATTTGAAAATATCATAGAGTTAATTTTGAAATTTATATAATTATTGATACAAATAGATAGTATAGAAGTAGACATGTATATTAAAAATGAATGTTGGAAAGCTATATATTTATGATACTGCTATTAGCTCGAGAGTGTTCTATATGATTTAGCTTGAGAGTAGACAAGTTCTATATGATTAAGCTTGAAAGTAGACAGTTCTATATGATTACGCATGTTTCGCATGATTCTCAGATTCTGGAGAGACGATCCAGCTCAGTTCAGTCAGAAATTGCTCAAATGAGCGACAACCAGGTGAATGTATGCCTCCCTCTATAGCTAGTGAATCATTAGTGCTCATCTTGATTTAAGCTTATTGCTTCTAATTCATGCGCTTTTATAGTTTCCATTAGTGTCCATGAAGTTTTGATGAATTCACAATATTTCATATTATGTATGTTTTCCAGTACTACTAGTCCCAGCAGATTCATTGTGAGATATTGCTCACTGGAGTAGTATAATCGGGTGATTGTATGCTGCCCTCTATAGATAGCGCATTAGCAGGTCAAACTAATTCATCATTCTCAATCTTTAAAGAGAGAGTGAAAGAAGTGCTGAGTCATCATTTTATGAATGTTTATGTTTGATGTACAAGTACAAGTCTTGTAAATGTATCTTTTCTTGTTACCCGAAACCAAGTCTTTATTGAGTTTAAGGGATCTTTTTTGTAAAAATTAAAGTTTATTGGCTACATAAATGAAACTTTATTTAGATGTAATCCATTTAGTTACAGCTGTAGATGTAGCAATTTAACGTAAACTTGAATCTGAGAATGCTGCAGGAGAAGTGTCTTTGTTGATGTTGTTGTTGTTGTTGACTTGTATATAGAATAACATTAACAAATAAACAGTTTAGACATCTAGTCCTTGTACTAACCGCTTAATATTAATCAAACCATTTTGTAAGGTAATTATTTGTATTCTACATATCTCTTACGGGTTAGAATCCAATTATTCTTGAGGTCTGTTGTCTGTGGTTTAAGGTACCTGTATTCATAAAAAGGGTGTATTTTCATTGAAAGTATATGTAATCAAAATTACATTTATAGAAGTGAAAAAGAAAAAGATCATACATGTATCAAACTCATAAAAAAAGAAATAATATGTATTTATACATTATGTAGATGCCGGTTAAGTTTTGCAAAAACCCATGACGTTTGAATAGATCAAAGTAAATTTTATTGCAACCAAGCTTATAAAATGTATCAATTGGAGGTTATGGAATGAAGTTTCCTCATTTTTGTATGAACGTGTACTACATAAACATTACAATTTGTCATATGTTAACACAAATATAACATATATTTTACTAAACTGAAATAAAATATGAATGGACAATTTAACACAATTTCTTTCCTCTACATGTAGTAGTTTGAGATGGCTTAACCAATCATATGATTTGCCTTGTATCTGTGCTTAATATTGGATTAACTGCTAATTAATACAGAACAATTAATAAAACACCCTTTTTGTATTTTTTAAAAATTGTTTTGTTACTGTTTCTGTCTATCTTACATTTACGCAAATACTACCATTTCTGAGAAACTCCAACTAAAAGATGCGCAGAACTACATAAATGCAATCTACTAGAATTTACATGATTAAATAAAAATTGTACAACGTGACAGTTATATATACTATATATATACTTGCATGTACATAAACTGAATGTGAGTACTGGTACAAAGTTTGCATGAGATTTTACATTGGTTTCTGTGTTCTCTCTCTCTCTTTCTCTCTCTCTCTAGCACTAAATTGTCCAAAAATCTTAGGACCTTGTCAACATCCAAAAAAAAACTATATCTTTGCTTCAATCCTTCATATTTATTTACATGTCAGAAAGCAGTACGTTATTTCACAAATAAGTAAGAAAAACTTTTTTTATAGATGGGCTGTTTGCATAATTAACTTGTTACTCGATACGTTCCATTCCACCAGAACTGCCTCCCCTTATCGGCTGCCTGGTTCCGAGGAGACACCCACAACCCCACCCCTCAATGTCCGTCCAGGGTCGAGGTCCAGGTCATGCACACCAACACCTGGGCCAGGGCTCCACTTCAGACCATGAACATCGAGACCAAGAAGATGTCTGACAACAATGGCTGGCTGGTGTCGTGTCCAGAACCTGGTAACTTTTCTATGTTCATTAAACTTGCAAGAATGTATGCATGTAGATAAACTCCTGAGGACATGCACAACTGTGCCAGGGCACCTTTTCAGACTATGAAAATTGAGACCCAGAAGTTTGTTGGACATAAATGCGTTCAGGACCTCATTCTATGCTAATTATTGTTTAATTATTGTCTAAGACATAGTGGAACCTTTAAAATGATGAAAAGCAGTTCAGGAGGAAAGCTAAGAAAATATGACAGATGCCAGATGATAACTCTTTATATAACACACAAAATATCTCCCTGTGATTTTATATATCATGGGACAGATATACCAAAGGCTTCAAGATATTTTTCAGTGCAAGATTAACCTATACATTGTGTCTGTATTAAGGTAGTTGTCATGGAGCAAATCAAGACTGAAAATGGGTAGTTTTGCCAAGCCATTGTGTTGCACAACACAATCTTTCCATCAATCGCAGCCCATTGTTTTGTGCAAATTTGCACATGTGGCAAACAAGCGACTGTGCAGAGAGGCAAATGAAGTGTTAATAAATGATTTTGTATCTCACATGTATATTCTATATCCTTCGTTTGATACAGTATCATGGCTTGGTGTCCACATACCTGAAGAGAATCGTTGTATGGACATCTTAGAACTGGTGGAGCATGAAGACCTTCTCAAGTAAGTTCAATCTGCAAGGAAATTATAACTTTCCTCTTTCCTAGTAATTTTATAGGGGGTTCTTGCCCTTCTTTTTTATTGTCTTGTTTTAAATTACTTTTTTACTTCCAACCCTAAAGTATGATGGATGGAAGGATATTACACCAACTCCGATGCCACGCTCTCAACCCTTAACTCATACAGGTACATTAGTGGGAAAAAAGAATGTGCTTGGTTGGAGAGCATTTTTTACGGCCTAGACACAACTCTAGACCCTTATAATCTGTTTCCATGACAAACACCAACAAAACAAGCCACAAATCCTCAAAGATCACAATTCAGGAGGTAATGTATCAAATATGTATTTGAGAGAGAGAGAGAGAGAGAGAGCTTTGTTAAGGTTTAGAACAGCTTTATAAAAAAAATGAAGTATAACAATTTGTTAAAGCTCCAGTAGGAAGGAAAATTTGTATTTTTATTCTGCACTGATTGTTTGTTTTTAATCCTTGAAAAGGAACGTTTACGAGTTGTAATGTGTAGGATATACAGGTTAAAGTATATACTGATTGTTTTTGTCCTAGATTCCATGCACACACCTTGAGGTTGTACTGCAGTGTGTGTTCCCATGGTAACCACCACGTAGCCCACGCCTTGATCAACCATGTCAACGAAGACCAGCTCATGTACTGCCTTCAGTGCCCATGTAAGTTGTTCAATATTCTTGTAAGCAAGAAGGGTTTAGTGGTGCTCATCAAGGCATGTTTAAAACAAACAAGTGGTCTGCATGTATCTTCCCTCGTTAAACTCTGGTTTAAACTGAGTTTCAAATCCAGCGTTACAGTCAGAATCGTCATGCATAAGAAAAACATCTATTCATAATCTTTACCTCTTGAAATAGTTTGGACCTTTTAGATGCCCTTTATGTGATCCTGCAATCACAAGAGTAGATCATTCAGTTTACCCATATGTACAAACAAATCTTTCCACAGGGCTGCCCGTACATGTACATGTAGGATATACACTATAAAGCATCTGCAGCAGATGTGAACCGTGGGCTCTTAGATCAAGCACCTTTCAATCAACCAATTTGAATTATAAACATTGCTTGTGGGAGATATTTAATTGAAGGGGAGCAAGATTGTCAACAGGTTCCTTTTATTCATATTTTGTTATATATTGTTGAAAGATGTGATTATTTGTAATAGAACTGCAACTTAAAGACAATGAGATCAGACTCTTTACTTGTAGTTTTGACACAGAAATTTAATACATTTAATAGGAAGAAGACTCTAACACCTTGTGGACACAGGACACTTTATTCATCTGTAGAAAGTGTTCTGATTTACCTGTTCTTATAAGAATTGATATGTGGTTTTATTATCATTAATGCTGATTTCTTGTTTATTTATTTTCCTGCTATAGATATATCCGGTCCTTTGAGGATAGGATACTACAATCTGCTGCATGCCCTCCATCTCCAAACCCACGTCAGTGCTAGGTAAGATTTAAGTCATTACAACCTTTACTTTCAGTTTGCCCATGTTAAAGATTTGAGTTTTTTACGATTGGATTGTGATACTGGTGTAAACATATGATATTTGTAGGATTTCTGCATTAAATAGAAATAAATAGAATATAATATATCTATTAATTCCAATATAACTAGAGCATTTAAATGAAATATGATAATGAACTGAAGCTTAATCTGTATGTAAACATTGTTTTACTATGAAATTAAAATGTTGCAATCTGAGTTCAATTCAATTTAATGTAACTCAATGAAATTTATTTGTCTTCTTTTAGGTTAAAAACCCAAGATGAGTTTATCATCCCCTTATCGGCCGGTCCCAAGCCAGTAGATGAAGAAATGGACATTTCCAGTAGTATGTCCATCAAGAGAGCCTTGAGTACCACCAAGAGTGTCTCCATCAGACCACAACTCAATATTGGACCATCAGCTGATAGGTAAGTGCTCTAGCCCGTACCTCTACGTGCTACAAAATAACCCAGCCATCGACTCCATTGCTGCCACCACACTACCACCACCGCCTCCACTGTATTGGTTACCATGATCCCTTCCACCATTACCATGGCCACCATACCATCATCACCACCAACACCACTATGAACATTATCATAAACATAATCACCATCACTGCTATAATGACCATTTTTATTTCTACTCACCTGTGTGAGATTGTGATCTGTGAAGTGTCAACAATGTCGTGATGTAAACATGCTATAAACACAGAGGCATGTTTTTAATAGAAGTATTGAAATAATAATTAGTATTATCAATTTTATTATTATCAAAGTAACAAATTTCTTAAATCAAATGGGAGTTGATGATAGAGTACATAGTATTCCACATTCCTCAGTATATTCTGCATACATGCATATATGTTATTTATCATTTACACCGTTCTCTGTTCACTCCCTCTCCACTGCTTCCTCCATCCGGATTCTCCCCCATGCAGTAGTCATCAGAGCTTCAGTCAGAGCATGAAGGCGTCCGAGCAGGCTCCTCCAAGCTTCAACCACATGGTGCTCAAGCAGCACGTCATATCGTCGTTGGGTGAGGCGGTGGCACACGGCGTGTCGCACTGCCGAGATCCCATCGGTGGCAACTACAATAACCTCTTTGTGTGAGTAATGAACGCATCACAGAATGTAGGGGTACCAATCCATGTTCAGATGGAAGGGATCGTGTGGGGGCAATTATTGAAAGTATGAACTGCCTGAGACGTTGAGTTGATCCCAAAAATACAAATTTTTTTTTTTTTTTGGGGGGGGGGGGGGAAGGGGGTGAGGGATTTTCTTTGTGCACCCCAGGATTAATACCCCAGTCCAAATGAAAGGGTATATGTGAATGATGATGTGTTTATAAGTTTTAATACCCATTTTGAAATTGTTGAATATTAAATATCGAGTTTCTTTAATTGATTAATTTGACTCTTTATTTACTTGGTAATTTGTTTTTCTCTTTCAGGGCCATTCCTCACAAGCATTTGCTTTTCAATCGGTCCTTTCCTTATTTCATACTGTATTTTGTATTATTGTTTGTATGTTTTTATGGTTATGGTTAAATAAAATATCTAGAATCTCATCCTCAATCTCATCAACTTTTTTGGCTTTTCCTTTACAGGCCTTTATTAACACTCTGTGATGCTCTCCTTGTTATAGGTAAGTCTAAAATAAAACTTCTGTATTAAAACTTCTGTATTTTCTTAATTTGAATAGAGGATGTTTAGGAAATATTCATGTTGTAAAGACATCCTGACACTTAAAGAATCCATATCACCAGTTACTATTAGCAGTATCCATCCCCATAACGATGAAAAGAATACATGTAGTCCGATAGATTTATGTGACATGGGATTGTAAGGCGACATTCTTAGTGTTGAGCATGCATGTTAGTTGATAGTAGCTTTGTTCAGACGGGGCTGTCCTAGTAGGCTTAAGTTTAGCCCTGCAGCAATAAATATTCTATAAATATTTGACTTACACCATTAGTTGTCCATACACTCTTACTGGGACCAACTTGCCACGATTGAGTTAACACGTCCTTTCACCAACCAGTCTTACTCAGCGTAACTTCCGGAAGTGGTGGCGTCCGTTAGAACTTGAAAGTGTTATTCAGGATTGAAAATGTATATGAACATCAGGGACCCGTTTCACAAAGCCCCTTTTCAATGACAAATGACAAAAATCTGTGACAAATCTGCTGATAATCAATCAAAAGCAAGGATTTCACAAGCTTATAACAAAAACTCTCATTTGTCACTGACGACAAATTCTGAGAAACACAGCACTGATGTGTTGTCTTGTGTATGAAGTGTCACATGTTGTTTTTGTTTTCTATCATTAGGAGAGTTTGACGATGATGACCTGAAGAGTCTCCTTATTCTCATTGATCCTGCAACATTTGATGAAACATACAAGAAAGGTTTGTAACAAATCAACTTTCTCGTAACTTAAGGGCTTTTTATTATATTAATGAAAGTTCTATGCATATACACATATTCCTCATTGAGGGAAAATAGAATAAAACTGTTCATGCACATCTATTTTGAGTTTTTTGCAGATTGTTCCACTAATGAAATTCTTAAATTTAAAATGAGCTTGTTTGACATGTTCTGAAGTGAACTGAAATGAAGTGAACCATTAAACTAAACCATGTGCTTCTTACTCCAGCATCTCTGTGACAGATTTTAATTGATTAGATTAAATTAGATTTGATTTGATTTGATTTGAATCATCCTCAGGTATAAGTGAGACTGTTGGAATGCTTCAGATGCATCTAGATGAGCCTGTCAAGCTTGCCATGTGCTTCCTACTCCAGCATCTCTGTGACAGTCAGCTCAGACATCGTGTAGAATCAATCATCAACTTCTCGGATGACTTTGTAGAAGAATGCCAAGCAGTGAGTACCTAGAACTACACCAAGGCCTTGAATTTGTAACTGTATTTCTGCAGTGACCATTCGCAATCTATTTATCTAAGTATCTTCTCCCGGTTCGGAGGTTGATTTCAACATCACTCCAGTTCACTCTATCTTCTGCCATTCTGGTACACTCTTGCAGTTTTAGTCCACTCCAGTTCTTGACATTCTCTTCCCAGTTGATTCTGGGTCTCCCTCTCGGTCTAGTTCCTTCCACTTTTCCCTCCAACACATCCTTTAAGAGGCTTTGGTGCCTTTTAATGTGACCAAAGTATTTGACTTTTCTCTTCTCTCTAAATTGTGGCCAAGAAGACCATTCGCAATGCAAATTGATAAAATCTTCATATTTTTATAGCAGACATGGGCTTTATCTAAGTCCAAGCAGCACCTCTTGAAATCCAATCCTACCTCAGTAAAGATTACAATGGAATATTATGTGGTTAGAAACGTGTCTTAGTGATATTATTTCATTGATGTTAATGACACATTCTTTCAAAATGTCAAGTTCCATGTATAGATTTAGTAAGTGTAGGCATTAAACCTTTCAAAATATAGGTCAAATATTCCCCAATGCAGGTGCATACAAGACTTAATAAACTGTTGTGAGTGATTCATTCAAATGTTGCAATGGGGTGTGTTGTCTGTGTACCATGGTATTGAAAACAGACATAGCTGAATGAAAATAATAATGGAAAGTGCTTCTACAGTGCATAATACTTTGTAGAATTCTCTATACACATGTATAATACCTCAGTCACACCAACAAGACCAACATGAGACCAACAACAGACTAAAAGAACAAAGACATTACCCCCAGTGGCAAAAAATCAGTCGGTTTGGAGTCGGTCTTGAGTTGGTATGAGCATATTTGCTGAAATGACCTATATTGTTATCTACCTTGTTTTATTTTTATTTCCCCCCCCCCCACAGGATCAACTCAGAAGGTTCTTGGAAGTGAGGAACACGGACATGCCTCCCGTCATTGCGGCTAAGAAGACCAGAGAGTTCAGGTCCACTCCTCAAGAACAGGTAACAGAATGGGATGTACATGCCTGTGTTTAATCTTTTAACCCTCTGCCTCCTGGTACCATGTGGTTCATGTATTAAGCTTATGGGAATTAGAGAATTTAGCCGTCAACGGGCTCGATATGGTTTTGATCATTTCAAATTTCATTCATGTGATCAGTCATTTTTTTCCAAATCTAATTGTTCAATGACTTGCGTATGGTATTGTTATTTGTGGTGCCTTTTTTGTAAGACTTTGATTAAATAAAAACTGTAAGCATGTCATCTTTTAATATAAGTTAATTCAACTTCTTAGGAATTAAGATGAATAGTATTCACGATAAGTACCATCTGAAATGCAATTTTCACAGTAATAATGCTTTATATAATCAAAATATATTATTTACCCCAGTTTGCTATTATTCATATTTGTTAAAACTCTTAGTTTTATGCTGGTCAAGAGCAAAATATACAACCCTCCTGTAATGTAACCCTCCTCCCATCCCACTCCACCCCCTCTCCTTTCTCCTCCATCCTCAGATGCGAATGCTGCTGCACTTCAAGGAGGGTGACGACGGGATGTGTCCGTGCCGGGAGGACCTGAGGTCTGTCCTGCTGGAGTTCCACTCCACCCTGGCCAAGCACTGCGGGGTGCATGAGACCCAGGAGGAGAAGACCACAGACTCCAGAGGGGTGATCAGAAGGTTCCTCTCCTGGCTGTCCGGGAGCAGGAAAGATGCGAGTCCTGTGGGAGCCATCACGCAGGAGAAGTTCTCAAGTGGTGAGATACAAATCATTTTTTGATCAGGTTTTCTGATGTTTGAAATGATATCCCAAGATCTTCTTTCGCAAAGTTTACATGTGCATATGAGAATAAAATTACTCAAAAAAAGCTTTGTCCAATATTGTATAGCTACCGAGTATTCTTTTTTAATTGTTTTCATATTGTTTTGAGCTCTCTCCATGTATTAGTGGACTATTGAAACAAACAGCAGACAGCAGTTTTTTTTCTTCACACATGCAATATACTTGATTGAGGAACATAATACCCCAAATAATTAGGCAGTCTGTGGTTTTTATTGTTTCTAGTGAATAAAGTGTTGATAGCAATATTCTTTTTTAAGAAGGGAGAACTATCACTTTAATAATAATAATATTCCGCTTTTATATAGTGTTTATACAGATATACTATTACCCCGGTCTTGGATTCAATGCTTGCCCACACTCCCTGGGGAGCATTCCAGCCAGGCATCACTTGACACTGAAAACTGTTTGACGGTCGCATCCTACCGGGTACCCATTTAACACCTGGATGGAGAGTAGCAAGTGCAGGTTAATATCTTGCCAAAGGATATTAGAGTCGTGTCGTGATTTTAAACTATCTTTCTTTTCTTTTTTTCTCTCTATTAGACTCCCTTTCCCATCTGATCTCCAACACTATGATCAAGTGGGCAGAAGAGAAGCACATCGAGGATCCTACCTTGGTGAGAGAGATGTTCAATCTCTTGCATCGCCAGTATGATGGAGTCGGAGAGGTAAGTCACTTTAATAGAATTGTGTCTTGATATTGAATATATCACGGTTTGGGTATAACTTGCATATTCCACAGACCCACATTTTGGGAAATATCAACGGATGAATGAAGAAGTATGAAAACAGACTTTAGAAGAAATGGCAAGTTTTGGTAGAACATACAAATTATCTTTGTAATTGACATTTTCTCAAGACATATAAATATCAAGGTTTTTGTAGTACTGAAGTTTACAATATTGCCAAATCTCTTGTAATTTACATTTACTCTTTTGTAGCAAGTATTGTACTTTAATAGTAGGCTGCAACAAGGTTTGTTCTATTTCACTACTGTGGCTTTTCTCATTGCTCTAGCGTACCTTTGAATGTTTAATAGTTGAAGCATAGTAGATGGATAATCTACTGATGGTACTCGATTTTGTTTCTCTTTGTAGCTATGCAGTGCCTTGCAGAAATCGTATGTAGTAAGCAGCAACCAGTGTGAAGACATCGTTCACCTCCTGACCTCTCTAGGTCAGATCAGGTCATTGCTCACCGTACAGATGGGATCAGTAGAGGAGGAAGCTCTCATCAAACATCTATGGTAGGTCAAAAGAGAAAGTGTGCCTGTATAATAATAATAATGGTGGCTTCTTATACAGCCTACATGTCCGTCAGGTTGTGACGCTCCTAGTACTCCAACATTATTACCCCGGTCATAGCTGGCAGCCAATTATGTAGCGCTCTTGCATATCAGGTACCCATTTACACCTGCGTGGAGAGTGACATTGCCATTGGACGTTAGTGCCAGGGTGGGATTCAAAGCTTGACCCTTGGATTGAGAGTCAAGTAAATGAACCACTATACCACGACACCTCCACTTCATACTTCATTAGAAAACAATGATTGAAAATGTATTTCAAAACACATTTTTGCAGTCTCTTTCTGTGGCCCTGCCACCCTGCATGAATCAACCATGCACAATTTTATTATTGTTCCACATATGCTCAGGCAAAACAAAAATGGTCTGCTGTCGATTTAAGACCCTTATCAGTTTCTAGCCCAGGACCCATCACTACCGGTATGCATAACTATTAGTATTACTCTAATACTTGAACTTGTCTCAACCCCCCTTACAAATTCAATATCTATCAAAATAAATTGTACAAAGTGTGGTCCAAAGTTTGGGTCTCATTAATTGATGGCTTGTGTCATAGATGACTTTTTGATGATTTGAAAGAATGACAAAATCTGAATAATGTACACACTGTACTGGGCAGTTTTTTATGATACGGTTGTAAGAGCAAGTTCAGCGACAACCCATTAAAATTTGTGCATTAAGTTTAACACATATTTTAATGGGATGTTTGCGAACTTGTACTTACTATGGTGTCGTGAAAGGATGCCACGGATCCTAATTTTCAGGCCATGTTCAATTATATGTTCATCAAAGACCAAGTAGCCATACCCAGACCTGAATACATCACACAACCCCAGAAGATACTCAAGGGACTTCATAATCTCTCTTTCTCTAACATAAGATGCAAAATGGATATTTATCGGCTCACCTTCTTTCCAAGAATCATTCGAGCCTGGATTTTATCCCCCCCCCCCAGCATCAATGCCTGCAACTCAGTTGAAACCTTGAAAACCAGACTCTAGGAAGCAATCAAAAGGGGTAATATAAATATATTCCCTCCCCACAACTGCAATGTGATAGGACTCAATAAAAAAATGTTCTAGATGCAACAAACACTCTCTCTTGAACGATAACGTTCTTATTGGTCATTTATATATCCCTCTTGAGGATCAGGACCAGGATCAGAACAGAATCAGAATCAGAACGTCATTTTTCTTTTCGTGTATTTTAAAGTGTTTGTGTGTGTATGTGTGTTTGGATGGTGGTTCGGGGGAGGGGTGTACATGTATGTTTTATTGTCTATTGGGTACATATTCGAAATGTACATTATAGTCATTTCGTTATGCTAATAATCTTGTATCCTGATTGTATCACATTCAGGGAGGTGACAGACAACAAGGTCTTCTACCAGCATCCTGACCTCATGAGGGCGCTGTGCGTCCACGAGACGGTCATGAACGTGATGGTCAACGTCCTCGAGAAGCATCAGACGTCCATCCAGCTGACCAGCGACGAGGAGGCTGAATCGTCCGCTCAAGGTCAGGGAGTGACCGGGGCTAGCACAGCAGCAGCACCCCCAAAGACACAGGTAGGGATGAAGTGTGTGGATCATGCAGAGCTGTTTAGTCACAGAGTTGGGCCAACATGCAAGCAGAAGTAATATATCAGTGGGTCCTGTAGCCCAACTGGTCAAACTCTGATGTGGATGGTTTATGGGATGAGAGTGGATGTGTCCGTGAAAAGTAGACACTATTTGGGTGTCAAAAAGGTGACACATAATATTAGGCTTTGTTGATACATACATTTTACATTGACTGGTTTTCCTCATAGAACTAAGGGTTTGTTTGGGCCTTCTAATTGTGCAGATTTGGGCTTTCCCAGATATATATGATATTTTCAGAATTAAATTTTCATACTATCAACTTGTCATACCTGAAGACTTCAATAGAATACTCACAGACAGCTACAAACATTTGTTGTTATTGAATAAAATTACCAAAAATGATACTAAAAGCTATGAAATACATTGCATATATGTTTGTTACCTTACCTTGAGGTCTTTTATATTCTTACATCTTACTTGAACACCATATATTTCTTATAAATTTCTTCCAGTTTTGTGGTTTTGCAGGATTTTTAATAGTGCTTCTTGTGCATTAAGAAAGCCAGCTTTGAAACCATATCCTCATGAACCACAACTTTTTTTGTTGCCGATACTCCCCTACCCCTCCCCCAATTGAAACCCCCTCCCCCAACAGCCTGAGGAATCCGATTTCAACCGTGATCTTATCACCGCCTGCTCACGCTTCCTCAGCTACTTTTGTCGCGTCAGCCGTCGAAACCAGATGGCCAGTTTCGATCACATCTCTTACTTTTTAGAACAGAGCGACATTGGACTTTGTAAGTGCTTGCAAGGATCGGAATGACAATTGAAATTACTAAACCAAATTGCCTTGCAAGAATTCACTGCTAACAAAAGTGGACTCTCCGAACAGTCATCTTGCCTGCGGACTGTGAGGGGGTCATGGTTTTTATTTTTTGGCTGGTTTTCACCCCTCACTCGTGACGCATGCCTGGGATGAATCCATATCAGAACTCACAGCATTATATTAACTGAACACATTAATCTTAGAAGTAGAATTTGTTGATGACTCAGATTAATATATGTAGCCCTTGTAGGTAACATCAATTTACCGGTAGGCAGGACCGGGCAAATGGCATTTTCCTTTGCAGTGAAAAAGAGAGAGTTGTTTTTCAGATATAGTTTGATACTGTATAAAAGGTAATTACTTGCCATACTCACTTATATTCCTCTGTCACAGCACCATATTAGTTTATTGATTTGATGCTTGCAAAGTTGATTCCAAAATTGAAGAAATATCATTAGGTGATGTTTAATACTCTTATGTTTTAGCTCTAATGAATACATCAAATACATATAATTCATGTTTTTAGAAGTATTCTTGAATTTATAACTGGTCATCCTTTATAATGCCTTAAATCATGATCTTTACCATAACTTATGAGTACTTCACTTCGATTTTGGGCTCATGAGTCTAATGACTGATTTTTTCAGTGTCAAGTCTATACCAATTATTCGTGTCCACAGATATTTTCATAGATTTTGAATATCATTTTCAGTAGGGCAAAGGATATATACTAAACAGTCTGTATGACAGAAAACTGTACCTGTAACTAGCAGAGAAGAGACACATTTCATTTTTTCTTGTGCCTTATCTTATAAGCAATTTGGCAATTCATCCATTTTGAATCCATAACTGGTTTAATGATATGCACTATGGTGATTTTGAGAAGCTTGATTTGGATTCTCCAAAACTGTGTTACTTATGTATCACAGCCATTGAATGATATCAATTATATATGAAGGTGGATTAGATTCGGGGTCTTTTTGCATGCTGAGTTTGTGAGTAGCAGAGTTAGAAAGAGAGAGATAGAGAAAATGTATTTGGTTGCTGTGTATTATGTGAATAATGTATAATGAAGCATGTTAGGATAACAGTGTGAAATATAAACCTGCATATTCTAGTTTTCTGTCAACCATGCACAAGTTTCATGAATGTGAATGTCGAATTGAAAGTGATGGCTGAGAATTATAAGCCACGTTCAACAAATTGATATCATCTTCAGAGTTGGTATGAATCATTTTCCAGGAGCTCCTCTTTTTGATACTTTAGTTGAAAAAAGCCCCAAAATGAGAGATAGATTCCTTCCATTCTGATTTACAGGATCTTTTTTTGCATTTTTAAATTTATAACGGGTAAACTGTTAAGCAAGGAAAGATATCTTTCTCATTCATGGAATTTGTGCAGTGGCTTTCACTAACTTCCAACAGTGGTTTTACCCTCACCATCCAAGCCCCTATGGCAGGCATTCACTTTTGCAATGTTTCCACATGATATACAACAAGCTTTAAAATAAAGCTCTAAATAGTTTACCCAAACAGAATGAGATTTCTCTGCTCTCATTTAAATTCTGTTCTACTGAGTCTAGAACAGGTAGACTAGTCTGTGGAAAGACAGGAATAGTGAGAAATTAGTTTACCTCAACCTGACTGTTTAATGCAGTTTCGTAGAGGAAAACCCAGATCATTTGTAGGCTAAAGATTTAGAACTGGTCATGTCATAACATCACAAAAGTGAATGCCTTGTGTAACCTTTGACCTCCTCACACCTTCGAACCACTCCCATGTCTTGCCATCTTTGTCATTAACCTCCCCAAGCAGGTGTGCGTTTACAGGTTCCTCGCCCGCCAGGCGCGGATGTGCCACTCCAAGGACAGGTTCGCTCGTGCGCTCATCGCTGGCTGCTGCAGGTTCCTCTGCTACTTCTGCCGCACCAGCCGGCAGAACCAGAGGGCGCTGTTCGATACGCTTCTCTACCTCCTCGATCACGGCTTCATAGGGCTGTGTGAGTAGACATGATTCTCATCCAGTCGTATAGGTTACTATGATGATTACCCCCGTCGGCAAGCATTTTGAGCAGATCGGTGCACCTATGTTTGCATATTGAAGATGTATTTATTGCATTCTGTCTTTACTTTAAATGGGTCAGGACCGATGCAGATGAAAGAATTACGTTTGTCATAATAAGCATAAGATTTGAAATTGAGAATGAAGAGACTTTGATGAAGAGAGTATACCACAAGCATCTTTTCCAGTTTTATTTCATGTTTCTTTGGTAATCATATCATGTTTGATTTTGGACAACTTTGCTACATTGCTATTATTTTTGTTGCATTTGCTTGTAGTTTATGTTTTGCACTGTTTGGAATGGTTTTTATTGTTTGCTGAATTTAGAGCATGCTTTTTTGTTTGTGCACATATTTTATAGCATGATTTGCATTTAATTCAAATTTTCCTTTGATTACTTTTCAATGTTTAAATATGATTTATTTGTAGAAATATGTATCAATTCATCAAAACATATACATGGGGGATGTACTAATGACTTTTAATTTTCAAACTTTTCTTTAAAGTTTTTCTTGATCTAATACAGTTCAAAATTTACCATTAACTTTTCAAAGACCAAGTTCAGGCATAATTCTTTTAAAGTGCATATGAATTGTCACATGAAATGTGATGGATGTATAAAATTCGATTGGAAAAAATTTAAACAAAAAGAGAATTTAAGGCTATTGTCATCACTACATACAATATGTAAATCAAGCACGAGTGACTTTCGAGATAACAAAAGAGAACATTGCAGAGGTTTTATTAAGCTGTCACCTAAGTGAATTTCATTGTTATTGGTGGATTATAGATAAATTTAAAGGGTAAACTGATATTAATTAATTTTGGTGCTCATTCTTTGATTAATTAATGAACAAATAGCCTACCCATCTTTGCGAGGCTCCTGCCCCCTGGACGTGGCAGCTGCCTCCCTGATGGACAACAACGAACTAGCCCTGGCGCTCAGGGAACAGCACCTCGAGAAGGTTATCACCTTCTTGTCCAGGTGTGGGGTCCAAGACAACGCCCGTCTGAGGGCCATGGGGAAACCCCTCCCTGGATGGGATCCCCTGGATGGAGAGAGGTACCTGGATTTCATGCGGCATGCTGTCTGGGTTAATGGTGAGTAGAGGATTGTCATTGTTGAGGAGGGGGCAAGTAGGAGTGAGCCCATCCTTCTATTGGGAGAACTGTTGTTACAGAAGGAGGCTCATGTGCCTTTTTTTGAGAATCCTGGATTGAGAGATGTACCTAGACTTCACGAGGCACGCTTTAATGGGTGAGGGATGAGGAGCAGAGCTTCAAGTGTTGGAATGTTACATGCATTTTTTTAATTGTAGAGGTACTTGCAATGAAAACATGACATGTGAATGTATCTGCCAATGATTTTGAAAATATGTTTCATAAGTCTGTCAAAATGCCTCTATGTCAAATGTAAACATCTAGAGATTTTACACGCACATTCAATCAAACAAACAAATGGAATCCTTATCAACTTGTGATTTCTGTGACAGGTGAAACGGTAGAGGAGAATGCCAACCTGATCGTAAGAATGCTGATCAGACATCCAGAGTGCCTTGGACCTGCCCTTAGAGGGGAAGGGAAGGGTCTCCTAGCAGCCATGGAGGAGGCCATCGATCTCTCTGATACAGCCGAGGAAGGGTATCTCATCTCTGCTCCTACCATGGCTATCAGTGAGGAAGATGGGGAAGTCAGACCAATCGATGGGTGAGCAGCAGTTTATATGTTAGCCCTTTGACTACTGAATTCTTTCATTCCCATATGCTTAATACAGGGACCACCCGGCTTCAGTAGGCAAAGGGTTAACAGGTGTCAGCGGTGGGATAAATATTACAAATTCAAAGAAGGATATTCAAAGAAGGATATAGAGACAGAGTTGTATACATGTAGCTAGGACATGTTTGAAGATAACTGTGTTGGTGGTATGAAGAAAGAAGATACAATGCAGACCAATTGATGTACCTAGGGGTGATCAGGAGTGTGGTAGATTTGAAATTTCAGAATGGAAATAGGTTTAGCATTGCATGTGAAGGTTGTGTTTTATCTACATGATGGAGAACCCTATGGTTTTTAAAAAAGAGGGGTCATATATGGTTCAGATATAGTGTCTGTATGAGTTTGTTGATGTCGGGAGTGGAATAAATGTTGGAAGAAGGAACTAGGGTCAGGTTTTTATATATAGGTTGCCAGGGCAATATGGTGTTTCTACAAAGAGGGGGAGCTACATCTTAGCTCCTACATGTTCATGTTACATGGCTATCATGGTCTTTGTCAGTTTGATTCTGTTGGTGTCAGGAGTGGGATAAACGTCACACATAAAACAAAATATTCAAGAAAATATGGAAGTAAAAGACTGTATTCTATATTTTGGAGATTGTGTTTGTTTAGGGAATAGTTTAGGGAATTTCCTGGGAATAGTTAATCCATACAGACAGTGCCATATGCTTAATTCTATCACTATCATAGAAAACAATGATTGCAAGGCCTTCATTAATTATATCCAACTCCAATCATTTCCACTTGATTTACAGTCAAGATGAAGAAGGTGATGAAGACGAGGATGACGTCGACACCGGTGGAGCCATCCTGACCTTCTACGCCACCCTGATCGACCTCCTGGGTCGATGCGCCCCTGATGAGAACCGTCTGTCTCAGGGCAGGACCGAGCCCCAGAGGATCAGGGCTATCCTGCAGAGTCTGGTTCCTCTGGATGATCTGGTAGGGGTGCTCAACCTCAAGTTCATCCTGCCGTCACCTCAGAAGATCTACGAGAAGAAAGATGGTGAGAAACTATACACTGCGTTGGAGATGGGAATGAACATACAGTGGGATTTCCCACCAGAGTGTTTTACTCTGATAAAAAGAGCTATGAACAAAGAACTTGAACAGATTCATAGAGAGAAATGAAAGTAATAGAGAGAGGGAATGTTGGACGCAATTGAGGACACCAAACAAAAAACGATACTATATGTAATTAAGGATCCTTTCACAGTAGATGATGAAGGTGTAATATTGTGATAAATATATTATTGAATAATGATTATAATTTCCAACCAATTGGTATCTCACAAAACAAACTATAATGTATTAATGTTCCAACAATATTTAGGATGTGGCATACTATTGAAAAAGATTGATTTACCACTGTCAAAGACTCATTTGTAAAATCAAGATTTTCTTTCCATAAAGAAATACTTAGCATTTCTCATTCCTGTGAGGGTAACATCAATAAATATCTCTGACTGACTGGTGACCCTTTCTTCCCCTACCCCAGATGGAGCCGGTAAGCCACTGGGGGCTGACCTGAAGGGTCTGACACCAGTCCACAAGGAAGCCATGCTGCTGTTCCTGGAGAGGGTGTACGGTATAGGGAATCAAGAGCTCTTCTTTGAGCTCCTGGAGGTGGGATTCCTACCTGACCTCAGGGCAGCCACTACCATGGATACGGTAAGAAGTTTCTTGCAGTAATAACTTTCCGTCTCTGTGATGCAAGATGTTGATTTATTTGTTGTGTTTTGAAAGCATACTTGTGCTTCTAAGCAACCTCCAGCAGGATCTCTGAGAGAATTTTAATGATTTAACACACAAGGGGACTAATTCACTTACTTTCCATAATTTCCAAAACCTTATCATAACTTACTTAGCCATGCTACCATTGTGTCTAATAAGCCCTTTCAGTTATTTTTTGTGTGTGTGTTAAATGCAGTTTTATTGGGATAACTTTCTATTTCAAATTTATGAATATTTAGAACACATTTCTTAGATACAGGTATTCAGAATGGATCGCAATACAGATTGTATATATTAAGAAGAATGTGAATTGGTTATTCAGATTTCAAAGTGTGTTGTCACTTTTACTTATCATTATCCATAAGTGGTTTAAACGTTTGTCTATTTTCCATCACATTTAACACCATCCCACAGCCAACCACACACGACCACGACATGGCTCTGGCTCTCAACCGCTACATCTGTAACTCGGTGCTACCCCTCCTCACGCGGCACAGCGAGATGTTTGAGAGCGCTGACCAGTTTGCCTCCCTGCTTGACTCCACCCTCCACACCGTGTACAGGCTGGCCAGCTGTCGGTCACTCACCAGGGGACAGAGGGACACTGTGGCCGATTTCCTGGTGGCCCTTACCAGGTACAGGGTCCCATCTATTTTGACCTATTGCCTTTGATGTTTTAATGTTTACTCTTTTGTAAACAATAAAGAGTATTGCAAAATATATTACTCATTGCGGATGCAGTATCAAAAATAATATCAATAGTGATATTCGTTTGTTTCGCAATGTATGGTCAACAATAAACCTTGCCCGTTATAATTCCAATTATTGATCAAATTAATTGACCGTTGGATCCGCCTGTAGAGTATAAACACACGCTTGCTTACATTTAGCCTATAATCTAGGCGGAGTGCCGAGATTTTTTCTTTGCTGCTAGACTAACCTTAAGCAGAACGTCTGATACGGCGAGACTACGAACCGTGAGCCGCGCACCGCCTATACTCACTGGTCTAGCTTTAGTCGTTGTTTTTTTTATTATCGACCATGAATCCGTGGCAGTTTTTCGTACGAAAACTGCCACGGATTCAGGGTCGATAATAAAAAAACAACGACTAAAGCTAGACCAGTGAGTATAGGCGGTGAGCCGCTTCGCGACTCACGGTTCGTAGTCTCGCCGTATCAGACGTTCTGCTTAGGGTTAGTCTAGCAGCAAAGAAAAAAGCTCGGCACTCCGCCTAGATTATAGGCTAGCTTACATTAGATTTTATCACCTGACGGAGTGTTGCAGCGGCGCACAAAACGTCGTGATCTTTTAGATCCCTTGTTGACCATACATTGCGAGACAAACGAATATCACTAGCGATAATATTTTCAAGAAAGAGTATTATACTAATTGAATTCAAAACTATTAAAGGAGCAATTTCAAATCACAAATATGAGGGATATTATTTTCACCAACTTTCTTTTTCCGAAAATTGATTGATCAACTGTCTAATCAAAGGGCCTTTTTCATCGGCAAGTATGCTTGAGGATACCTGTTTTTACAAATCATTTCATGTACACAGTTGTGGAAATCTGTTAAAAGATTATATTGTTGAATAGGTTCCTGTTCTAATTTTTAAGGCACAATAGGATGGAGAGACGAAGGTTTAATTGAAAATCTAATATATTCTTTGTTGAAAAACAGAAAGATTCCTATGTATAAAAACCTCTCCAATTTCTTTGTGTAATCTCCTCTCTAGGAGTCTGAAGCCTTCCATGATGCAGCGATTACTACGGAAGCTAATCAACGATGTGCCTGTTCTAGCAGAATACTCTTATGTGGCCTTGAAGGTAAACAAGAATCCATACATGTATAATGCATCCCACTCCTGCCACCAATTATCCCACAGATTACATGTCTCAATATTTGGTTTGCATTATCAGTATGGGAATAAAATGAAAAAGGAGTCTTGATCTACGAATTATTTGATATTGTCTTCATGTTTATACTGTATTTTCATAATAACGTAGCACCACTGGAAGCATGGAACAGCATTACAAATTGTTGAACTACATGTACTTTCCTGTGGCTATTTTCAAACACTACTCAGTGGAAGTTCATACTTTCTTTATTCATTATCTTTCAAACTCTGTTGCCTGGAAACTAGATAAATATTGTTGTACTCCTTCTTTCCTTGTTTTACATTTCTATATATTTCAACTCATGTGTTTAAAATTGAATGCAGAATGTGGTACTTCTTTTTTCCCTCGTTCATTTCTTTAGCTTTGATTATATTGCCTGCGAATGCGATTCAGTTTGTGGGATTTTTTAATTTGCCTTATTCATATATTTTCTAACTCTTTTGCAAGGAAATTTGAGAAACGAAACATCAAAAGTTTAAACTTGAGACATGATTCATATTGTTATTCGATAGATCCTGCAGCTTCACTACGAGCGCTGCGTCTCGTACTACGGGAGCAGTGGAGGATGGGGTAGTTATGGTGCTGCTAACGATGAGGAGAAGAGACTCACCATGATGCTATTCACAGGTCTCTTTGATGCACTGGCAGAAAAGGTATGAAAAGTGCTCAACAGCGAGTGTTAATTATTCCCCATGTTCATGTATGTTGTAAACAGAACACCTGAGGAATTCCTAAAATCATTCAATGATTTAATGAAAATTGTGGCTTTTAGTCTGAAATTCTAATATGATTGTCTTTCTGTTAAATAAAGAAAAACATTGGATCCAACTTTTACATTCTGGCAATGCCTCCAATATTGACAAGATACATGTTTAGCTTACTTAAAGAATAAAAAAGCTTGTTCGGTTTAATTATAGTGCACATACACTACATAGTATTTTTTTCCCTTTTAATTGTATCTTTTAGTCGGTTTTTATGCAAAATGAGGATAATGTATATGATGGTATTGTATGTATATGGCTTTAAGGGGTGTATTAGAATATATTGCCTGCGATTAAATCATATTACCTTGAAGATTGATCCAGACAATGTAATAAGTTTTCTTTATCCGGCGTAGGCCTATTTTGTAGACATGACAAACATCTTAGCTTGCATATGGGTCCATTGATTCACAAAGTAAGAACGAAGGAAGGACTCAATCTCAATGTTGATATGACTTTGATCTATTTGTAGGAGTATGATGAAGAACTGTTTGACAGAGCTCTACCCTGCCTGACAGCCATTGGAAGTGCCTTGCCACCAGACTACAGCATGTCATACAATGATGAGAGCTATGTCAGGGAATCTTGCTTTGATGCCGATGGCATCTACCAACCAAAGCCAGTCGACTCTAACAAGTAAGATCATTTTCATGTTGTTTTGTTTTTTTCTTCAAATATTCTTTGCATTTAGTAGGTTATGCACCTTACCTTTTTTTTCATAAAATAAGGCACCTTTATTTCCCTCTTGCTATCTCCATCATCTTCATCTTGTCATTTTGTATTCTACTCGCTCGTCTTTTATCACTCCTTCCCCCTCACTTCTGTCTTCTTATTGTTTTGACAATCTCTTTGCCCTCCAAAATTTTACCTCAAATATATCCCTTTTCTTTTCTTTTCTTTTCCATTTATTGTTCACCAGGCTTTTATTACATATTCTTCCCCCTTTGATCTTTTTTGTTTCCTTCAAATATCTTTTTTTATACCTTGTCTACATTTTCATAATTTTTCAGAAAGTGCCATATATCCCTTATGAGAAATCGGAAGGAACTTTAATTGATTTAGGTTTTCAACTTTCTCCTCTCTTTTTAAAGACTCATTGAAATCTGAACTCTGAAGCTCTTTTTATGCTCCATTTATATTTTTACATGTGTACATGTTAATTTAATTTTAAACTTGTTTGAAATACTTTTATTTAATAATTTTGTCATCAGGGTGCTACTGAATGAGAGCTTGCTGTCCTTCAGTGACAGATTTGCTGAGCATCTCCATGACAGCTGGGCTTTAGCAATGGTAGGTTTCTTGCAATTGTGTTGTTTTTTTTTATAGCATTAGCATTTACTTTTTAAGTGTGATTGTTGGTTTAGTTTACATGAGAAATATGGATTATTCTCTAGACCAGTTATTTGTGGTTTCTGTATTAGCTGTTTCATGTATAGTCTGTGATGGAAAGAACATCTGACAAATCAAAAATGTAACTATCTTTTAATAAGAATTGTGAACAAAATGGAGGAACCTAGAGGCCTGTTGTAGGTACCTCACTCGACCTGTTCTCTACCTTGTATTTATTTTTTATATTCTGTACTTATAAAATGTATACATTGTAATTTTTTTGTTTTGTACTGTTTTGTTTTGTTTTGTTTGATTTCACTGTATACTTGAATGATGAACATGCTCATTCTTTCTTATAGAGTGAATAAACTTTGAACTTTGAACTTTGAACCTTACATTGTAGACATTGACATCATCTGATGCGTTTTCTTTCTCCTACAGTTTGACAATGGCTGGACACATGGTGAAGCAGAGAACAGCGCCATGAAAGAAGCATGCATGCTGAGACCTTACAAGACACTCACTACCAAGGTAGGTCATCTCATCAATCTTCTGATCCAAGTGTTGTGTGATTTAATCAGTATTACCATATCAAATTGGCAATGCTCTAGTTTTCCTTTATTACTCTGAACTTCCTACTTCAATGCTGCATACAGTCTTGCATAGGATTGAGGAGTATTACATAATATTGCAGCCAAGAAATTGCTCATTCTTAAGGGGAAATAATCGTGGCACATTTTCGACATGTTACAAATATGGTGATATATATGTAGCAGAAAAAATAATCCTCAGAGACCTTTAAACACTTTAACATCCAAGTAAGGGATAAGTTTAATATAATATCAATATTTTGTAGTTTAGTGAAACAAAGTGGTATGAAAAAGTGTGTCCAGAAAGTAAAATAGATAGTGATATTTGCATATTAGAAGTTCGTGTTTTAGCAGGTCTGAATTTAAGTTAAGGTAACATTGAGCCTTATCGAGATAGTACATGTATTTAGCAGCTCCACACTCAACAATAGGTGTGGACCTCTGTGTGATAAAATCATTTTTTTCAACAATCATGCATTTTGCGTGTGATCCGAACACATTCTTTTCTCTTTTGTGCCTCTGCATTTTGCTAAGCTTCCTTACTTCAACATCTTCATCAATAATGATGTTCTACATTTAGATATATGACCAAATATACATTCATCGCATTTAAGGGGCCACCCTGTGCAAGTACATATAGATTACTCTTCCCTCAATTTATGTCATGCTTTTATGTGTACAGGAGAAGGATTCGTACAGGGAGCCAGTGAGAGAGTGCATCAAGGCCCTCCTTGCCTGGGGTTGGTCTGTCGAGAGAAGTAAGGCATCAGAACAACAATCACAGGCTCATAGACCAAGGAGATTGTCTAAAGCAAGTCTGGTGAGTAAAGACTACTATCAGATGTTTCAATCTATTTCATTTGATCAAGTATATTGTTTAAAGCAAGTTTGGTGAGTAAAGACTAATCCTAGACATTTCAATTCATGTCACTCCCTATTAGTGAGTTATTGGAAGGGGAAACAAATTAAGCTTCAAAAGGATAGAAATGCTTAGGACTGGACACAGTCGTTTAGACTTAATTAAATGAAAACCCTTTAATATGAATACGTCTGTTTCTGCATTTTATTTCATATTTACTGATTCTATATACATGGACTATTGCAATAATGATATTACTGCTACATCTGCTGTATCTCCTATGGCTTTATGGAAATAAAAATTGACAAAAACTTCATGGATATACATTTACACATAATGACACTGAAAAGTTCTGCCGCTTCATGATTTTTTTGTTAGTACCTCTATTGTACTAACTTGACATCTACTACTGATAGCATATGTGCATACATTCGTCTGCTACATCTTTCTATGCATGTACATCTACTTCTCAAATTCCACTGATTCTATATCTACATTTTAGAAAGATATATATATTTATATAGTTCATGTTACATTTAAATGTATGTCAAATGTTTTTTCTTCAATCGACTGCTCCATATATACGTATAAGGTCTTGAACCAACCAAACTTTTGATGTATGATTGTTGTATTGAATTGGTTTATTTAAAATTGAAAAAAACAAACATGTCATGCAGCCCCAAGGCTGATATTGTCATTTTACAAAGAAATCAGAAATTTACATTATAATACAAACATCAAAATACAACAGCAATAGAACAGAATAACAATGGTAACATCACACAGCAACAATATAAGAGTTAGAAAAAATTATGGAAGATGTGGATAATAAAGTAGTTATCAAAAAAATTAAACCATAATTTTTAACTAGTTATCCTTTACCACCTATCAGTTATGATTGAGTTAATGTAAGATTACACATTCTTTTCTCTGTCTTTTTGTTTTGTTTTGTGTACAGGGTGCAATGGAATCACCCCACGGCTACAACCCACGACCCATTGACGTCTCCAACATCACACTCACTAGAGAGATGCAGGTGCGTGTAACTTCTTGTTCATTTTCTTCCAAATGAAGTACCTTATTTAGCTTATCAAGATGTCAGTGCATATAAAAACAGGATGTTTATCAAAGAAAACACATCCAGCCAGTCAACAGTTGTCTTTTCCCTATCTAGGATTTTCTAGCCTGGGCAGGTATGTGCTGTAGTCGTCCCAATTGCGATATTGCGTGCTTCAAGCAGTTTTCTTTTTTACAGAATTGTATTTTGACATTTCTTTCCAAAATATTACCTTATCACAGGATCAAGACCTATCACATGGTAACTGGTCTCAATACCCTTGAAGAATCATGACAGATCTATAGATATTGTTTTGTGTGTGAACCTCCAATAGAAAGTGATATACATGTATGTGTGGTTTTTGTCTAATGCATTGCAGACTATGGGTGAGAGACTTGCAGAGAATGCACACGATGTGTGGGCCAAGAAGACCAAACTAGAGATGGAACTAAGAGGTAAGTTCCTAAAAATCAAATTGTTTTAGTTAAAATACCTTTTTTTATGCATTTGTTGTTGTATTGTATAAACAGTTAGAGTTGGCCTCTGTACATGTACTCTTTAACAGTCATTCAGAGTATCAGTTTTGAACATATGAATCTAAAGAAAACTCCCAAATCAGAGTCATTATAAGGAAGTCAATTCCTATATCTGTCAAATGGACTGAGAACTCTCAGTCATTAGATTAATTTACATGATGAAAAATATATCCCCTTCTCACCCTGACCTGTTTCTCAAACAGGAGGTGGTTGCCACGCCCAGCTGGTGCCCTTTGACATCTTGACGGACAGTGAGAAGAAGAAGGATCGAGACATGGCCCAAGCCCTGCTCAAGTTCCTCCAGGTCAATGGATACAGATTGCAGAGGTACGTGAAGCTTTCATTTTACCTCCATTTTTAGAGGGAGAGGGGTTGGTGATGGACTCTATCAGAAATGTTGGGAACGAACGAGTGTAGCAGTGAAAAAAGTCTTCAAGCGATGATGAAATAATAATAATAATAATAATAGCCTAATAGTCCACTCCAAATTTTATTAAACCGAAACGGAAATTCTTTTTGCCCAATTGATCGTGATATATATGTTGATCTCATTCGTGCTCTGAAAAATAGAAACTTTAGAGAAGTAAAATGTGTACATTACTTTCAAAGTCCAACCATTTCAACAATAAGAATATATTTCTTTGTATCAATTTACATGTATGTCCATATATAATTTTCATATATTCTGATTTAAATTTTAGTATTGCCTTCTATGATACACACCTTCTTTACAGTGTTTTGTCCTACTTATAAGAGTTTGAAAATTACATGTGTTATTTATGATAGGGAATTGTGTATTCTACCAAATATATTTCTTGGGGTCATCTACTGTGAATATATATGTTCTGGAAGGAGTCCTAAATAGAATGAATTAAATAACTATTTTGTGTGTACATTCCATGTAAATGCTTTTCATTTAATTGATTGCCTAATCAAAAATTGTTTTAATATTGTAGCTATCTATTTCAGTTCAGGTTTTCATTACCTGTAATACATTTTACATACATGCACGTATAAACATAAAAGTCAATCACTTCTGTAATTTGTATCGGAATGCCCTATTTACTTGTAAGTTCATTATTTTATCATGTAATTAACAGTGAAGAGGAGGAGGCAAAGAAGAGGTAACATTGATTATTTTTGTGGAGAAATCCACATTTATATTGTGCATGCTTTATTTTTGTATGTGTACATAGTTTTCATCAGTGGCATTTGCACCTACAAGCGTGTGTTGTATATTTTTGTGCATGTTATACAAATATGTTCCTGGTGTCATAGCTTACAATGAGGGAGTGAACATATTAGTTTCAATCAGTTACAACTTTATTTATGTATTTATATATTTATTTGTAGTTTTATTTTTACGGGGCAGCATTAGCAGTTACAAAACTGCCTTACACAATGGCCCTGTTGGCCTAGATTATGAAGTATATATACAATATGATTAAAGATTGAAATTATAGACAATTTAATTGTGCTATGAAAGTTCTATACACATGTACCGAATAATGGCAAATTAACAATAATCTACCAATGATATGAAGGCAAATTCAAAGAATTTTGTTTGTAAATACAAAAGGCAAAATTAACAAAAATAAAACGAACCAAAAACTGAAAACAAACAAATAAACAAGAAAATTAAACAGCTAAAGTTAACTTTACTGTTTTAAAGTGACATCATTATTGAGGGAAAAAACTTAGTGATGTGGAGGGGGAAAATTATTTATTTACTTATTAGCAATATAATTCAGGATTTGATCATATCTCAAAATGTTCTCGGTTATCACTTTACCAGCATTAGTATATTGGTACCAATGTTTCTGCTTGAAAATCTTTTATGATTTGAGGAGTCACTTCATGTGGGCCACATGTTTTGCTGTGTGAAATTGCATGAAAGACATGTTTTGACCCATATTTTTGTTGAAGATTTTAAGTAGCGTTTCCGTACTTGTTTGAATTTCTTGTAAAGAATTACTTGTTTTATTTACAATCTAGGAAATATTGATTTAACTTCTTATTTCATGTTATCATTTTGTTCTATAACAAACACAATGATTTAGTCAAAATTACATTTTGTCTGTTACAGATTAGAATTATTCACATGTACATGTATATGCTATTATTCAGCTATTTCATTGGGACTGTGTATGTGTTTGTCATATGACATATATGAAGCTCTTTTGTTGCACTTTACATATAGATACATGTACCCGTAAAGTGAGAGAAGATCATTTTGCAGTGATAGAAATCTATAATAAGGATGAAAGATTAGTTGCAGTCATTAATGTACGTTTACTGTCATGATCACTGGTGTCATATGAAACAGATTGTGTCAAATGACAGTATCATTCAAATGAACAACATAATACATCTAGGTACATTGTACATTACTAGTTTTACATGGACATATAGTGCAGGAAGATCACAGTCTGATATTTGCTGTTTTAATTGTAGTTCTTGATTGTTAGTTGTTGGGTTTTGTGCATGCATTTTAAAGTTTGGTAGAATGTGGAGTACTGGTAGTGTGTACTGTAGACTTATAGTTGACCATAAATGATGGATATATATTGCAGCTGTGAAGTCATGGCGCAGTACGGACGAGCACCTAGTTTTCTGATTATCACCACTATTGTCTATTGTTTCAAAAATTTTTGTTATTTTTGGGTCTGAATTGAAAGATATTGTATTACAGCGTATTATTTTTCTGCATGTAGCTTTGCTTGAAGTTTTTTATTTGTGTTATTTGACAGTTGATTTTATTTCTCCAGTGTACCAATATTTGCCTTAATTTCAAAGGATTTACTTTATTTCCATTGTAAATGTAATATTATTATCATTTGTTTAGAGAGAGTTCATGCATGAATTGTGAAGTTAAGTATTACAGTCTAGTTATATACACTTGCAGCATGTGGGGATTGAATTGAACAGAGCAATATTCTCGAAAAATAATACTCTCCAAACACCTTTTTGTACGTGTTTGTTTTGAAAATTAAAAAAAATATGATAATAATAGATATCAAGTGTAACCATGTGCCTCAAGCGAAGACTCCAAGTATTAAAAGGATTTTTGGTCACTGAACAAAACCAAAATCAGAATAAAACATGATTAGTAAGTCTTCACGGACATGTACATGTACATTATATCGTCCCTATTTTCACGAAGTGACGGTAGTGAGGAAAATCGTAACGCAAAGTGAATGTAATTTTTTTTCACTACTGTCACTCCGTGAAAACAGCGATGATATGTGTATATCACATACAAAAATGGTGTGCATGTGTATGGTCATCCAATAACTATGTCCCATTTTGGATGATTTTGCTTGCAGACACAGTCTGTCCATGGATGCTGATGGTATCATCAGAGGACACAGCACCATAGAGAAGAGATTCGCCTTCAATCTCCTGGACAAACTCTTGCACTATGTGGACAAGTCACAGGCAAACCTCAAACCTCAGAGGCGCCAACGAGATTGTGAGTGATGGCTGAATTTAAAACGGGACTGCACTACTTGTATCTACTTGCGCCCTCTATATAGCCAACAATGCCTAAGCGGTACCCGTTGATCCCCCATGGTCCCCTTTTTCTTATGTTAATTAAGAGCTGATTTGATGAGATAAACACCTGCCAGTGACCACGCAGGGAGGTCTAATCCCTCCTGGTCAAACGAGTGCAGATAGGCTTGTAGGTTCAAAATGCTGGATGGGGTTGAGATGTTAGTAGTGTTTGGAGGTTATAGTCATAAAATAAAACCCTGTAGATGAAACTGTAGACAAATAATTATACAAAGATGTCTTTGGAAGATCAGTTTGCTTTCAGTCTCCTGGACAAACTCCTGCACAATGTGGACAAATCACAGGCAAATCTGACCGATGAGGCACAACCAAGATATTGAAGCTGAGAATTAAAATATAATTGGACAAAGATATCAGAAGAGGGTTAATTTAGCTTGAATCTTTAGGACAGACTCCTGCACTGTGTTGGCAAATCACAGGTGTACCTGTTGCCAATTAGATCCAACAAAGATGGTGATAGTGGGAAAGGGGGTTATTTGCAGATGATAAACTGAGAATGGAAACGTATCAAATACAATAGTAATCCCCCAAATGGAAATACATAAAAGTTGACTTATCTGGTTGAGCCAATGTTTCACCATTATCAAGAAAATTGACAGACAACCTCGAGACAGGAGTAGAATGTCCCCCTGGGCTTTCATTCAAACATGATCCAAAAGCAAATATTCATCTTGCAGCTCCTGTCTTGCAGCCATTTGGTCATTTCCACATTGATAGCATTAATGGTGGCAGCGGTGGGATCATCAAATCAAATGCATTACTGACAACTACATTTTTCAGACATTTGTGACACATTTTTACAAACTTGTATGAAATAATTTCCAATGTTTTTTAAAATCCTATCCAGCTTTCCGGTCATCGAAGAAAGAAAGCTCGGGTGACAGAGGATATAAGTTCTTTGCAAAGGTAACTTTTTACTCTCTTTCGTAACAAATATAGTAAAGATGGTTAAAAGATAATAGCACACTTTGTTGTGACAACAGTAAAATGAATTTTATGAAAACGAGAGTGCTGATATTTTGTTTAATTACTACTCACCCCTCCTAAATATATTCTCTGTTTCCTTGTTCATTTAATCTTCTTTATCTATTTCTATTCTTTATTCATCATTCTTCATTCCATCCCATTCATCTTGTACCTCTTTTCAAGCTCTACATGCTTCTTTATACCTTGATCATTCAATTTTCCTTTGCTTTCATCAATTCCATAGTGAGAAGTAGACTATAAATCGTGGTTCTTGAACTTACTTTTCAAAACTAACATATTTCAAAGTATCAACAAAATTCACTTCTGAATCGTTTTTGACCTTCCCTTTTACAGGTTGTTCTTCCTCTGATAGAGAAGTACTTCCAAGCTCACAGCTCCTACTTCGTAGCTGACCCCAATGCCACCCAAGCAGGCAGGTCAGGAGGGGCGTCCACCAGAGAGAAAGAGCTTGTATCAAGGTAAGGCCCTGCATACCTTTTTTAACTCTTTATGTGCCACACTTAATGATAGAGACCTTCATCGGTGTGCCAAGTTTGCTGATCAGCTCACATAAAATGTCCAATTATCATGATCTCCATTAATAAACATGGTTTGTTTGCTACAAACTTTTCAAATGGACATTGACAAAAAAAGTTCATTTCATCTTTATGTACCAATTTTATTTGTAGCCAGTACAAAACACATGGCTGTCATTTTGTGTGTGGGTCATGCTGCCCTTCACAATATGGTCTGATTTTCAATTACCGTAAATTACAATTGATAAACATAATTACTAAATGTGTAAGAGAAATGGTGTACTTGGTTATTTTTTATTGATAAATAAATAAAAGTACTGCTTTGTAAGGAAAAAGGATGTAAGATGAATAAAATCCTGTTATGAGATTCTAACATCAGTTTTTTATTGAAAATATTTGAAAGCAAGGTTTGTGCATGTACATTTTTACCATCACATTATCTTTTGAATTGAATTATATGATATATTGTACTTACTTCTACATATATATCTGGATTGCTGTGATTCCATCTTTGTATTTTCTTTTCATGCATTGCGTTGCATTTGCTTCCTGTTTTTCTTTCATGCTTATTTATTTACGTGTACTATTTTGTGCAGCATCTTATATTCTTTTGCTTTTTAATTGCAGATGATAATCATTTGAAGTTATGTAGCATTCAACAACAAAAATTATGAGGTTTTCAAAACAGCATTTATTCCATTTACACGCTCATGGTATAGAATAGTATATCCAAGAAAAGTCAGATAAATCATGAACCAAACCAATTGTAATTTTAAAATTTCTATAATGAATTCATTCTCAAGATTCAAGATTCAAGATTTTATTGTCCATAATATAATACAGAAATTTGTTTTCCATTGGTATAACATGTAATACATAATACATAAGACAAAAACATGGTGTCGTGTGCTGAAAGCCAGAAGGGCGTCAAGACTATATAAGAAAAAGTATGTGAGCAGGTACGGTTCTCCGGCTTTCAGCACAAAACATGACAAGATAGTTATATGACTTATACATAGCAAGAATTTTATATACAATTCTGAATCACATCATGAATAAATTCAGGTATGAACTTTGAAATCGAGCAATTTCATTACATATATGTTTTTTGATTGTATGAGATATGCCTGACTTACAGAGAATGTTCCCATTTTCACCCATGTATCATTGTGAAGAATGTTGCCCTCCCATTATTACATATCATGAAGAATGATACATTTTCCTATCTTGTATAATGAGAATGCTTCCCTTTCTACCCATTGATCATTATAAAGATTTGAACTACCATATTATTTACCCATTTGTTATTAAGATAATTTTACCTCTGCAGTCATAAAACACATTTGCTAGCCCAAATTTATGTAGTCATCATTCTAAGACCCAAAATTACCAAGTGGCTTGTCCTATATACAGAAGAACTTCCATTCTACTCATTATAGCGATAATATTTCATTTTGAATTTGTTCAAAACATATTCCTCTTGTGCAGCCTCCTTTTATTATTTCATTTATTTACCTTTTCATGATTTATATTATGCATTTGGTTTGTTTTGAATTGCTTTCTGGCTGCTACAACCTGACTAATATCTATCTCTTCATTTCCGCCCAACTAACCTCGTTTGCAATCAATGCCTCTAGTGAGATGATGTTTATGCCCTATGCATCTCATGTGGAGAAAGCTATGGTAGCCAGGTGAGAATAGTGCAGCTATGTCAGGTAGCTTCGTGTTGGGTGGGGATTCAGTGTATTTACATGTAGAAGTCATCCACAGTGTTGGTGAATTCAAAAGGCTTTCATCTGTGATTTTTCTAGTTCAAAATATCAAAATATTCCTGCATTATGCATGAAATCATCATGGTGTTTTGTTGGCAAAAGTTCTCCATTAAAAATTATTTTCTTAATGTTGAATGGCATAATCTTTTATACAAATGATTTGAGATCTAAGATCCATATTCTTTTTTCAAAGTTGACATTGGTGACTAGCAAATCTGTGAATATTGTAGAGAAATCATAAAGTGAAGAGATTTACATATTCCAGTTGTAAGGCAAACATTTCTTTGTGAATTTTGAAGATTTATTAGATGTTTGTTGATTTTAAGATTGTAAAGAAAGAAAAAGATATGTTTAATAGTATTTTTCACAACATGCATGACCAAGGCCAACACTGTGGATGTTCTTGAAACTTCCTTATTTTACTGGTGTAGTAAAAATCTGTTAGAAATGGTATAACCTTACAATTATTCATGTGATTGGTGCATGTGTCATTTATTTGTATCATAGATATGGCTCAAGGTACCTTATAACCTTATTATATATACTTATTATATATTATATAACCCAATTATCCATTTCATGCTGTATGGAACTGAGCTCCTTAAGCAAATTAAAGACTTCTTGATGATACATGTGATTGTTTCTCCTGCTCTTTACATTAGTTCTGCTTAATAATTAAGATAGAAAGATAGTTTTGTATTTAGTGGTGATAGAGGGATGCATGTTAAACCAGCCTGAAGTAGATTTTGTACCTGTACACAAAGCAAAGTTTAGTAACTGACTGATGTAGATAAGTATCTTGTGTTGCCCTGATAGTATGGGCTATATGTAAGCTCTAGGTATATGTCCATGCATGTGATTTGAACATAGTTACCGGTAGTAAATATGTGCCTGCCACATTACTTAGCCATTTTGTACAAAATAAGTACATCCGTCTGTTTTGGTGTTGTCATTTTCTAGAAGACAAGTATTTTTGTGTTCACAAATGTATGTATATACCTTCTCACTCATAGCCTAGTAAGAAAGGAAAATGAATTCCTGAAAGCTTTCGTTTACAAAAACATTTTAGTTTCCAATATTCATTTTAGAGTAATATGAAAAGAAAATATGTGTATGAATTCCACACACTCTTGTGTATCCACGTGTACATGTGATTGGCATATATTATTATGTATGAAAGCATGCCTTGTGTATTAGAAAATAATGTAATCAACTGGTAGAGTTTTAATACTTCTCTTCCTGAATCGTAGCAATCACCCTTCTCAATATACAATTAAATAATTCAGAATAAAATCGAACTTAGCTGTAATCCTCTTGTACAATGCCAGTCTGTCCTAGGATACACTGTTTGTTTTTTCTTCATGTTATAAAATAAGTCTCTCTTTACAGAATTGTAAAAGCTGTGTGCTGTCAGGTTTTTATTCTGCTAATTAATATGTGATTGGATCAGTCTTGTTCCTGTTTGTTGCCTTGTATTTTCTTCCCTTTACGGTGCATGCCCCTCACCCTTGTATTCATGTATATGTTTTGGTGTAGGATGGAGCACACTTTCCCAGGATTTAGTATAAATGAAGCTGTAGATTTTAACTTCTCACTGTATATTGTGTCTATGCAATATTATGCTTCTCTCTGTCAAATTCAAATACTGTAATGTTTGGCAGTCAAGCGTCAATTTTATTTTTGATCATGTTTTTTTTTAATATTTGCTATCTATTATGTATTTCCCTCTTTGCACTTGTATATTATATTATATCCAAAAACGTCTTTGCAGGCTACTTGAGATCAATAGCATTCTTTGTAGTCCTGTAGATAGATATAACAAATTTGGTTTATTCATTTCTTTTCTTATTGTCTATTAACAAAACGCATAAATCTTTTAATAGACGATTTCGATGGAGCTATCAGATTTGCCACACCGGAAGATTTTTGATTAGAAAACTCCTCTCTTTTTTTACACAGACAGTTTATAATAATATATACCGGTATATATTTATGTATACAAAATATTCTACCTGTTAATTATACCATGAAAACCATATTACTTGCTTAACATGTTATTACATGTTAGCTGTCAATCCTCCAATTATTTTAACCTTGTAAGAAAGAAAATCTGATGTGGATAATAATCAACTACATATTAGCAAACTCTACCACAATTCAAAATTCCAACGAGAGAGGTGTGTATTTTATAAGGCTCTTTAGATATGGGTACAAAGTACATATTGAAATCTGTTTAATATGTGCTACTTGCTAAATATAGATATATCTATATCACATTTTCAACAAAATGTCTGGAATCAATGTTTTTTATTTTTACACTGTAGCTACATTTAACAAACTTTAGCCCAAAACGACCATGTTCAATTTCTCTTGAAGTAATATCTACAAGTACATTTTAAGGTTTGATGAACATGTTCAAACATATTCAAGTGTCTTCAATAAATAACAGAAGAATGATAGAAATAGCAAAATATAGACATATTTTTCCTTCTGTTTTCTATTTTTAGTCTGTTCTGCAAGCTTGCTCAGCTCATTCGACAGAAGATCAATCTCTTTGGTGAGTAAATGAGATCAAGTTTAACAAAATAAAAAATTGGTCCTTCATTGATTTATTATAATCAGAATGCAGCCCCGTAGACTCTTTTATTCTCCCATTGAAGATTGGCTAGACCCTAACAGGAGGATGGGGTTTTCATAAAGGTGTCCTTGGTAGCCTGTAACCAGAAATCAAAAGAAGGGTGGGCCTCTAGTATTCCAAGGTTGATACCAATGTCTATGCATGGTGCTCGTTTGTGATATGATATTTCTATTCTTTGTTTTGGCAGGCCGTGATCTAGTGCCCTTCATTCGCTGTATTAGAGTGGTTGCCCAATCCATCGATGCCAGGTTAGTGGTTAATCTTGTTCATACAAACTATTTCTCTTTTTTCTCAGGCTCTCAGGCTCTCAACAACTGTGTCCTTTTCTCTTAACACACACACACACACACCCACACGCTATATTTTTCATAATCTGGCCAACAACCACTATCTCTTTTTCTCTAAACACAAACATACACACACCCACACGCTTTACTCTCTTTCTCTTTCCTCACTTTCACACGCACACATTCCCACTTTCTCTTTCTATCACACATATACACACAATACACACCCACACACACTCGTTCTGTCATATACGGTACATACATACTTACTCACATACACACTCTCTGTGCCTCTTTCCTGACATCTGCCATCAGACGAAAAATCACAGCTATTACTTCATACATCTGTTCACATCCTATAAACTTGCTATCATAGAAATCTTATGTCTGCTTTCAAAATATGAAGAAGAAAAATCAAATGACTTTAAAATAATTTGGCAGGTTTTTGAATAATTTACTGTGAAAAATAAAAATGGCTAGTGGTCTGTGATAGCTGATCTAAATGTATTTTGTACGAAAGACCAAATGTGACAGTTGAAAATCAGTTTTCACTTTATACATATCGTCCATATTTTCACGAAGTGACGGTAGTAATTGAAAATCGCATACAATTTGCGTGCAGATTTTCCTCACTACCGTCACTTCGTGAAAATAGGAACGATATGTTGGATCTAGCAAGCTAGTGTTGGCATTCCCCAGGACCCAGTTTCATAGAACTTGTTATCAATAACAGGTCACAGTACCTGTTAAAAGCTACTGAAATCAGTGCATTTGATTGGCCGAGAGCAAAGTTGTCATAGTTCTGTTGCAATTGTTATTGATAACAAGTTTTATGAAACAGGGCAATGGAGGTCTCATTGGACACCAAGATCGCAGATAGGATAACAGGGGAATGTTGGTTGGTTGATCGGGTCTATTCCTAATTTTTTAATGAACTGTATTTTATATTCCAGTGCATTTCACAAAGCTGCCTTATATGTAAAATAGAGTTTCTGTATAAATCACCATTGGGTATATTCCTAAGGTCCACAAGAAAGATAATTTAAACATGGATATAAAAAAAGGAGAACAAATCCTCCAAGTATTAGGTGCAGTATGTTTAACAGCAACTAATCCTTGATAAAAGAAAATGGCACCTCTCAAATTTTAGACATCATCTTATACATAATTTGTTTATATATTGTGTATGTCTATGATTTTTCCATCATGTGCTACAACTGTAGTTCAGTGGTTTTCCACCAATATTTTGATATTTGTCTTTATATATATTTATTTTTTGAGGTGATATTCCCTTAGCAATACAGTACAACTCCCAAATCAATATGTTGTATTTTTAAAATTATATACATCATGTAAATATCATAGCAATTGATAATGAAAATATACTGAAAGTTCAAGAGTGATCATAATGCTTAATCCAGTTGCTTTGATAAACTCACTGCATTGATTTAGTACTAATGTAAAGCTCCACAAAGCTTAAAAACCCTCATCTTTATTTGTTCATCATAACCCGTTCTTTTTCCCCAGATTTTCTTTGATCTTTTGATTTGCTCTCCCATGCACCATTTTTTCATCATGCGTATCTCTATCTCTGTCTCATTATAACCCTAGGGTGTCTCATTCAGATGGGCGAAGGTACCGAGTGTGAATTTTTTTCTTTCATAATGTGTGGGTTCTTTCTTCACAACCTCCCCGCCCCTCCCCCATTTTAATTCTGCCAGTTCCGTTATCATCTTTTTCGACGTCAACACCTAGCTCCATGTTGTTTTGCCCTTTCATGCATCTTATTGAATCCAGTCATGTTGTATTTTACCCTCTTTTTGTAATCATTTCCTTGTGGTTTTAGTTTGTTTTGCCCTTTTTGCATTTTTCCCCCCTCATCATCATCCACCCCATCAGATTTAATTTCATGAAAAAGCACCCATGTCACACCCCACCCTCTTTAAAAAGAGTTATTATTTATTGACCATCTATCATATCCAATCATTCTTTGTGGGAAAATATATTATGAAGAAAATAGTGGTGCTTTACTATAGGCAAGATACTTAATTATAGTGTTTTACTCAATGTCAATTGCTATATACATATTCTGCTACATATTTGTATACAATGTACCAGTACATATAGAAGTAGGATACATGTATATTGATTCATTGTCTAACATCTCCTTCAAATTAAAACGGATGTGGAAGAAGTTTGTACCCAAGGAGCAAATGCGCTACATTACCTTTGGAATGGGAATGAGATATATTGAAATTCTAAGTGGAGAGTTTTGCTGTTTGTTATGACTCATATTGAGTGCTTTTAAAGGAGTACTTCACAGCATCAATGAAACAATCATGTTCTGTGTGTTTTGCAGCAGTGTAAATTTTTCAAGATGTGTGGTTCATTTAACCTTGTCGCTAAAAACGAGACTTTACTTACATGTGCTGTAACTATTGCTCATTATGTAAGTTAGGACAATCATCTTTTCTACTGTATATAATTATATTACTATCAATATATACTTTATTCTGTCAGAGGAAAACAGGTCTGTTCCTCTTTGTTTCTTTCGATGATAAGTTACAGCGTGGATAAACATTTAAAAGATGTACCTCAGTAATAACTTTTCTCTGTTTTGTTTATGTTCCAAAATAGATGAATGCGTTTGCATGATTTCTCTGCAGCTTCCATCTCACATGTTTGAATTCATGTTTTTTCAAAACTTGATTCTTAAATGAATCATTTTCTCTCACATGCACTCGTGTCTTTGAATGCTCTTGGAACTTTCCTCTTGTTTTGCCATATTACACAAAATTCGCTCATTTAATTTATAATTTTGAACATAATTACACAGTAATATTGACTTAGAGAATGGAAGTTATGCATAGAAACTAAAGGTAACTCAAATTATGTATCAATGTTAATTATATACTGTTTAGTTTCTCAGAGGTCAAATATATTTGTATACTATTTATATTATTATTATTATCTGATTACAGTCATGCAATATGTTTTGTATCTAGAAACCTCTCTATTAAAAAAACACATCTGTCAGGTTTATCTGGAAAACTAATGCATGATACTTTCATATATTGTCACCTTTTGTCTTTCTCAAATTCATATACATGTAATCATAAATTTATAGCCTCATATTAGAAAATGTTTCTTGAATATTAGTTTAATATCATTCAATAGTTATGTATAAAATATACATCTACTAAAAACATATAGAAGTTAAAAGTGTCACCAAAGTCATAATGATCAAAGTTTAATTTTTCAATATTATTTGTGTTTTGGAGTTTGGGAATTAACAAATTTCATCAGTGGAGGGTTCCATCAAATTTAATTCGCAACCAGTCTATATTATAATATTAAAAGTGAATACCCAATTTCATACTGTGTTATTCACACAAAAATCTTGGATTTTATAGGGTAGCATAATGCATACCATAATTAACGGTGTATAAACCGCCCTCGTGTATTAACCGCACCCCTCTTTTTCGCCCTAAAAGCCAGGTCCTTGTCAAAAAACGCACGCGGAAAGGCCTTTCATTTAACTGCGAGGTGCAGCCGAATGTGTAAGATCATTATGTAAATTAAAAAACAGTAGAGGACCTAGGATAGAACCTTGTGGTACGCTGTGTAATAGAAGAAAAATGGGAGGAATTATTATTATAAACTACATATTGAGATCTATCAGAAAGATTACTTTCAAACCAAGATGACAGACAAATTTGAGTGTTGTTCTAGTTTTCTGAGTGGTGAGCCAGCTGGAGGGGCATAAATCGAAACTTTGGGTGTACCGTGTATAAGACGCACCCCCAACTTTGAATTTTTTTCGGTGGCAAAAAAGTGCGGTTTATACACCGTTAATTACGGTATGTAAAACAATTCATAATCCCCTCCGTGCGTGGTCATCTATAAGATGTGAAAAAATATGTATTACAAAAAATAAAGGAGATTTTAATCTATCCAATTGCCCCCTCTATCAGTTCTGTTGTGAAGCACAGCGCAGACGCCATCAAGAATGGCCTGCTTGTCTTCTTCCGTCATGCCTCCGACGACCTCGTCGCCACGGTAGACTCGGTCACCTCGGGAGGGCGTTTTACGCACATCAAGTCGAATCAGGTCCACAAGCACAGCCTGGCCGTCAACTACGTTCCCGGCGTGCTTGTTCCCGTACTGATCAGTCTCTTCCAACATCTTGCCAGGCATAACTACGGTGCTGATTTGCTCTGTGAGTAGGCATGGTTGAATCTCGTTTTGAGTTCTGGTAGCAAAGAATAGTAGGTTCTTATAGAATCCAGCAAACCTGATTTGCCACATGAAGGTGATGTTATCAATCCCCTCAATACAGTTTATGAACAGTTCTCATTCAGGACAATTTTTTTAAGTCCTCATTTGTAGTTTGTTTCATGGGTAAATTTGCAAACATAATATACAATCTTTCATTTTGCATTTACTAAATATTCCCTTTAATCTGTTCTCTCTGTTTCAGAAAAGAAAAGCTTTTATTTTTACTTGAGTCATTTATGTACATGTATGTAGACTAACTGGTGTAAATCCTTGGTGAAATTTGCCACTAGATTGTACATCACTTGAAGGGCTAGTTCTAGGGAACTAATGAAAAAGAGTGAGAGAATTAATACATATAAGTACATACAACTAAGCAAGTTGAAAATACTTTCTCATTAGTGGTACTCACTATTAATATCGACAATGATTTTATCGTTGATATACATGTATAATCGCCTTTTTCCTTCTTTTTTTTTGTCTGCCATTTATTTTGCACAGTGGATCAAATCCAGGTGTATTGCTATCGGATTCTCAGCTGTCTTTACAAAGTTGGTGCTGACCAGTCAATCTATGTCAAGAAGTGAGTATATTTACAGCTTACACATTCAAGCAACTTAACATCTAGGAGCAGATTGTATTTTCTTCTGTAGAAATTTAAACTAAATTTGAAATATATTATCATGAAATCATGCAGTGACATTGTTTTTATTGAAATTATGATTCCACTTGACTCTTACTAATAAAGTGTTTACCTCTCTAAAATACATCTAGAATACAACACATTACTTTTCTTTCAAATCCTTTCTGTTTGTAGTGTCAATGACATGTACCCATCGATAATCACAAGTCTTACTTTCCCCATCGAATTTTAGTTCCAGGCACTATTAATAATGTCAGTAGGAATATAAACCCTGTTTGAATTTTAGAATGTTGTGGGTCATCAATGACACAGTGCATCACCACTTATAACGTGGATGCATTATGGCTGAATACTCACTTTAATAAAAAGGAAAAATTGCCATCTTCTTTGCATGTTTTCAAACAAATAAACAAAAACCTTTCTCAAATACACACCTTTTTTTATATCGATACCTATTCCTGTATATCAATTATCATGATGATAATTCACAAGGGATATTACAGCAAAGACCCTATATTTTTGCTGCTATACTTATCTGTTTACTGTAGTGTATAGATATGTAGGGGGCACTAATACAGGTGGTTTAGGGGCACTTAGGGGCAGTATTTTAGTATAGTTTGTGACCCAATCGATTGATTATTCTCTGTTTTAGTGAGGAGGCCAAAGATGTTGGAGAGAGGTAAAATAACAAGGATTGAATGAGAAGACAGTTTGAATGCAATTCATCAGTAGCCTTCTTGCAGTGACTAACAGCCATGAATTAATTCATATTTTATTAATAATACAATAGAATCATTTATGCTTAAACTGTTGAATCTGAATCTGATTGATTGTTATGATTAAATGAACAATGAATGAAAGTTTGTGCTTCAGCGAACAGAATCGTTAAATGAGAAATATAGAAGAAAAGGAAAGAGGTAAAAAGAAATGGTGATATATATGTATGTATGTATGTAGAGAGAGAGAGAGATTGTATTTTCAAGTCTTTATTATATATTATACATGCTTGTAAAATAAATATTGCTGCCAAATGTTGCATTGATGTGATGTATTCGTGAGTATACGTGCAACATACTGGTATGCTCATTTGAGCATTTTTTCATCTGATGTAGTATTTTTACCTTGATGATTAAGTGTAATAAGAAGAAGTTTCACAGGTATTTAAGAAATATTGAGTGTATTGAGCATTAAGCATGGATTTTCATGACTTATGGTATTTACCCTAAGGTATATTGTAATATTACAAATTTTCAATGTAGAAAATTCAAACATTAGTGTCTTGGTGTAATGCACTACATTTTTCCTGCACACTTCAGACATATTTTATCACTGCACTAACTAAACTACATACATGTATATATATAATACATATAAGTTTTTTCCTTCTTTTCCTGCTTTTGAATGTGATGCACTCTTCATTTGAGTGCCTTCACATGTACATTCATGATTGATAATAAAATATATATGAAAATATACAATGTAGATGTTAACGTTTGAAGATGAGCCTTTTTTAAAACATATTGCTTTTTAGCTAGGTATTCAGTGAATTTAAAAAATTGTACAATGAGACTTCAGCATGGCATGTGCGATATGAGAAGTTTTTATTTTCTTTTTTTTTGCATTCTTTATAAACTATTTTTCAAACGCTTCATCAATATAAGTGTCATGTAGTGATAGCAAAATGTAGGCCTGTGGTCTTGAAACGTGACGATTCAAAAGCTTGCTCTATTGAATAGATTTTTACATTTTACTTGTTTTTACTTACATTTAAAATAAGTAAAAGTAAAATTCATACATTAAAAAAATAATGAAAAAATTAAGTAAAAGTAAAATTCATAAATATTATCCTCTACAATGTTTAAGTATCCATCATGACAAGAAGAGTAGTTTAGATAAATTTTTCTGACTTTCTTGTTGTTTGTCTTTCTAATTGAGCTTTAAAATAGTTTATAAATTTTAAAGACTGAAATGAAAGTCAGTTATTAAATTAAAAAAATGGAAATTAGTATGCCTGTTGCTTAGTGGTTGCATGTACTGTACATTTGCTTGGTGATTATGCAAAATATATAAATTTCAATTTGTATTCTCTTCAGTACACAAAGTCTGCTACGAACCATAATGGCATGATGTTCACTCTGTGTTAACTGACATGAGTTGAAGCCTTTCTGGCTCTCAGAAGATGACATAAATGCTGACACAAACGTCCCAGCAGACCAGTGCACAAAATCTGCTACAAACCCAAATAGTGTTACTCGGTGTTAAAGGGATCCAGTAACATTGTCTCAGATTCTGAAACACAATTCTGGATTTAGCTCATGATGCAATGATAATTATAAACCTTTAGGTCAGTCAGGAACCCCATGACTTTTACAAGCCGATCGCATGTCTGATTATCAAGATATTTATGATTGGAATTATAAATTTTGAAAACCGTTCGCCTGACGGTTTTCATAACACTACAGTCTATTGGGGAAAACGAGTATGGTAAAACCGGTCACTCAAAGATTTTTTACTTTTTTGAGGCACTTCTTGATCATTTTGAAGCGCAATTTTGTTAGGGCTTCAATATTACACCATATCATAGACACTGATAACACGTAGGGCCGTGTATCTCAGATTTAACATTGTTAAACGATCCCTTTAACGGACATTCCAGTAGACCAACAGGCCAGTAGACCACTGATCATAAGAACAACAATTTTTGTTTTTTAGGCCCTCTCAAAGATATATGAAGGCCCATAACAATAACACTGTTGGTCTTGTGGGCTTTCAGTTTCATGGGCTGTAGCCAAAAAATTGTATACCAGCTTCATGCATGTGCAAGTACAATGTGTGCATTGTGTGTTTTTTTTATCACTGGTCATCTATCGTCCTCTTCGTCTGAATTTTAGATTACGTCCAGCCATCGGCGAGCTCCTCGCTGCCTTTTCCGGAGCCTTCCCTGTGGCCTTCCTGGAACCACACCTCAACAAGAACAACCCTAACTCTCTGCTTGGACAGATCGAGCTGAGAGGCGCCACTGTTGAGGGTAAAGGTACATGTATCGTCTTTGCTATACCTTGTGAAAAGAGTTACCGTATGTAAAGTGTTATCTTATGGAAAGTGTTACTATATGGATAGTGTTACCTTATGGAATGTGTTACCTATGTAAAGTGTTACTGTATGTAAAGTGTTACACTTTCCATTAGGTTACACTTTCCATAAGGTAACTGTATTGTAAGTGTTACCCTATGGAAAGTGTAACCGTATGTAAAGTGTTACCTTATTGAAAGTGTTACCTTATGTAAAGTGTTACTGTATTGTAAGTGTTACTGTATTGTAAGTGTTACCCTATGGAAAGTGTTACCTTATGGAAAGTGTTACCTTATGGAAAGTGTTACTGTATGGATTGTGTTACCTTATGGAATTTGTACTTATGTAAAGTGTTACCTTATGGAAAGTGTTACATGTACCTTATGGAAATCGTTACCCTTTGGAAAGTGTTACATGTTCCTTATGGAAAGTGTAGCATTGTGGAAAGTGACTTTTTAAGCCTATAGTAATAATAATAAATTTCTTCAATTTAATTCTTTTATTAAAAACACAGTTTAAAAATCTTTTTCAGCTACCAGGCTGGTTGTAAACTTAGTAAACATGTTAAAGTATGCAAGAGCTATAAAATTCCTACTGCTTCTGGTTTGTTGAAAGCTGACACCAGTTTCAGAATTATCTTCTTGAGAACTGTCCATGTATTTTCTTCTCATCTTTGGCTTTTCCTTCCGCTTCATTTCCAGAGGAGCTGATCAAGCTTGCCGCCGGGATCCCCACTCTGCCTGCTGTTGTGACAGAGATCGACAAGATGGCGATGTCGGGAGCAAAGTACGACCAGGCTCCTCACATCATTGAGGTCATCCTACCCATGCTTTGCAGGTTAGTGGACCCCCTCACACTCTTTTAGAAGTTTGACACTTTAAATATTGATGATGTACCCATGTAATGCCTCCAATAAGTGACCGATGCGTTGTGAATGTCAGCCGTATTGTTGAATCCTAAAATACAGAAGGTCAGATACATGTACTACAAAATAAAACAGTTACTTGATTGGATATTGAGCAATTAAGTAATGATCAAATTCAAATTGACTCGTGAAAATAGATACATGACATGCATGTCTCTTTGTAACTGAGTGCATCAATGTGATCTTTTGTTTTAGCCTCATCTCTTTTGGAAAAAAGTTATTGAACTTTCAAGAGTGAGGAAATTTTGACTTAACATGTTCATACATGTTTTATTGATAAAAATTGGCATACGGGGTAGATAAATACTTCATAATGGAGAACCTTGTTTATTTTTTCAGGATGAAAAATGTAAACATTCTTAGTCCAACCATACTGTTCCATACTCAAAATTCTTTGGTAATCTTGGTTTTGTCTCCTTCATTTCATCCCATAGCTATTTGAATTACTGGTGGCAACAAGGACCTGACAACATCTGCCGCAGACAAGGGTGAGTTCATATCGTTACTTTGTGACCTTATATATTGCAATCAGAAAGATGCAATATATGTGGTGGGATTGAAACACTACTATGCTCATTAATGTGATGTCTCACTTGGTATGGACGCCGAGACCTACTGCTAAAAGAATTTAATTATATTTCTCATCCAGGTTTTTGTACTGGGACCTCATATCTTGATTTCAATCCTGGTTAATTGATGCTGTTTTTTGAATTTATATTGTTTCTTTCTGTAGTAACTATTGGACCATGGTGAACTCTGGGAATCTGAACAACACCCTAGGCAACGTCTTGACCCTGGTCAAGAACAACCTTGGTTCTGAGAACGCACCCTGGATGTCACGCATTGCAGGTAGGTCCATTGCTGGTTGACTCAGTAATGCCCTGTGACGTGACTGAATAGGAATTCCTTTTACGTGATAAATAATGTTGTGACAGTCATGTGAGTAAAGCCTGTCATGGGATACAGAAAAAGTACCTGGATGTCATGCATTGCAGGTAGGTCTATTGCTGGTTGACTCAGTCGTGCCCTGTGACGTGACTGAATAGGAATTCCTTTTGTGTGATAAGTATTGTTGTGACTGTCTGTGAATAAAAGCATGTCATGGGATACAGAGAAATTTCCTGTTTGGAACATAAACAGCGCTTGGGTTGGTTGCTTGTTGATTCAGTGATGCAACTCAAGCTTGTGCATCAACATCAGTATGAGCTAGGTTACGGAGGATGGTGCTTTAAAGACACTTGGTTGGCCAGTCTATTATTTCTGTTACACCTGTCATTGATATCCAATAAAATACACAGCTATCGAAATGACACTCAAGTCTACCTACTGCCCATTTGATAAAATCTAGAACTAAAGTGATAAATTACTGTCAAATAAATGATGAATCAAAACAGTGCTAACAATCGAACGCAGCAGGTGTGTGAAGAATGCTTTTCCTTTTCTTTTTGTTGTTGGAATGGATTTGTCTGGTTTAATTCTGTATATTGATGCTTTGTGTTATCTCTGGGAATAACCGTAATAGGCCATTAGCCTTTGCTTTTCCCACCACATTATGATTTAAAGTGAAGATGTTTCATTTTAACGTTTGTTAATATATATATATGCATATAAATTGTACTTGTGTTTTTTAAAATCAGATGTGGAAATAAAACTTGAACTTGTTGCTCTATCACCAACGTGAAAACCATTTTTAAGGACCCCAAATCCAGCATTTGCCAGACACTCATCTGAAAATATCTGAACAATGTCTTGAACATTTGTGCTTGTAGATGACAGACGGAGGTGAGCCAGTCTTCTGTTGCTTTATTCCTTATATTTAAATTTAAAAGCTCCTTTCCATATCTTTCGTGCCCACCATGCAGCCACTGCTAAACCCATCCTGAACGATGCCCAGCCCGAGCTTCTGAAGACTCACTTTGTGCCGGTGATTGAGAAGCTGGAGGAGAGAACGGGCAAGGTCTTCAAGGCGGAGGAAGATCTCAAGAAGGAGTATCCCATGGGTGGACAGGAGATGGAGGAGGCCGAGTTTGCCATCTTGGAGGTCAGTTGAAGTTTATCTCTAGTACAGTCCTTTATCTTGTAACTATTGAAGAAACAGGGCCATATTTTTATCAAGTTTAATAGCTAGTTGTTGTTATTGTTGTTGGGTTTGTTGGCGCTATCCATCGATTTTGATGATTTCCGCCAGGCTTGGTGTGAGAGAGCATCTTGTTCTCTCTTCTGCAGCTCTACGTTTCTGTGATTCTGATACGTGCCTGGTGTGTGAGATAAAGACTTAGTCTTGACACTCCTCTTTTTCAGACTGCTTGGGTACAGTTAACAGATACATGCAGGTGGCATGGATGTGATCAAAGCATTGCATTTCTCAAATAAAACCTCATTTTTAAGAGCTAATTTGTCATTGTTAGGGTTACCTCCATAATGCTCATGTCCTCTAGAGAAGCAGACAGAAGGAAGATTGAAGATGATTGATTAAAAGCATTTGAAGACTTTAAAAAAAATTGAACTAGGCACCTTTGTTTTAGAGAGTTGTGATTGATCCAAATCAATTGCAAGTCTTTGTAATGTATATGTATCATAAACCTACAGTTGTGATTTATACCAATCTAGAAAAATATTGCAATTGGTTTGAATCAGGCTGAACTCTCTATAAGATAGGCTTAGATTATTTTTTCTGAAACAAGTATGTAAATACTATTTTATATTTCAAGCCATTGCCAGCAGAATTGAACTATTTTAATACTATTTGTTTACTTTTGTTTCTTTTTGTCCTCCCTTGTATTCATTCAGGATTACCATTTGATAATCAGGGATCTGTATGCCTCATACCCTCTCCTCATCAAGTTTGTAGACTCCCAAAGGTACATGATACTTTTATAATATAAATAGATGAGACAGATGTTGATTCTAAACATGGTTAATGTCTTGATGTAAAGTCTACCAGATAATGAGGCATCTGTATATACCCTCTTGCCTCTATACCACTTATTGAATGTTGGAGATTACTCATTTTATACATACAAAGACATGTAGATCTTTTGATTAGATATGGGTGTTGCAAGATCCCTTTCTGTAGTTCACCTCAAAATGACAATTTGGAAATATGTCTTCCCTAATCTTTTGCTTATCATTTATCAGTAGTAATCCATGTAGAAAAGGTTAAGCCTCTCCAGTTATTTATATGTTCTTACTTGTACCATTGGCAGGTCAAATACTATACCTACATGTACAATCACTATCATTGGAGGATATCAATGTTTCCTCAGAAATACAGCTCAATGTTATAGATTTAAAAAAAAATTGTGTGTATATTCTCACCAAGATTTTCCACTCCCGTAACTCATATATTTTGTTTACTTTACTCTTGCCTTTTCTAGGAGTCAGTGGCTCAAGTCACCTTCCATTGATGCAGAGAAGCTTTACTATAAAGTAGCATCCATCTTCAACTCATGGGCCAGATCAGCTGTAAGAATGTTCATTTGATTTTATCAAACTTAGAGAGATAAAATTGCAAGAACGTCATTCATCTTCTCTCTTGTGCTTCTTATTTAACTTTGAGGGGAAAAGAGAAAGAAATTCATAAGAAATGTGAGGAAAATTATCTGTCCATGGAACAAATCTTTTCAGTATTAGCCACATTTGATAATATAATTTGATATTTACTATCATGTTTGGGTGATATGTTAAAGACAACAGACCAGCAATTAATCCATTAACTGCTTAATTCTCTAATTTCCAGTAGGGTTAATCCAGTGATCACCTGGATTCCTAGAGGTAATTAGTAATGTTAATTTATTAATTTAAGCATAATTTTGAAAACAATTCTTTCAGCTCTTTTAATCTCTTCGTTCTTGAACAGAACTTTCGTCGTGAGGAGCAGAACTACGTAGCCCAGTCTGAGGTGGACAGTTCGGCCGTTCTGACCTCTGCGATGTCAAAGTCCGGCGGCGGGAATGGCAACTCTCCCTACAGCATGCCGGGGGAGCCTCCGAAGCTCCAGTCGACCGCGCCCAAACGTCCGGACGGTCAGCACGGCAGTCCACCCAGTCTGATCCTGGCTGCCCTCAAGAGGCTGCTTCCCATTGGAATGAATCAGTATGGAGCTAGGGAACAGGAACTGGTCCAACAGGCCAAGCTGATGTTTGGACAGGTAAGTGGGGCTTGTTGTGATGTGAGAAGGACTAGAGATAGGAATATTTGTAGCCTCTAGCGTTTTTTTTCTGATTGGATTAGGAAAACCAGTTTGTGATTGTAGGGAACAGGAGCTAGTCCAAACAACAAGCTGAGATTTGGACACATGAGATGGGACAGAGTTAGTAATTGAGATTGGGCTTTTAGTATAAATTTGATTAGGGCTAGAGTATAGGCATGTTCATTTATATTTCTGTTTTACAAGAGCAATGTGATAAAGAATTACCAGGAGTAAATATGAACACAGTCTAACATATTCTATAGGTTTCATACTGCTGTTTAGCCAAGGGACCTTTCAATTCCATATGTTTTGTATTGAAATTAGATATTAAAAACGTGACTTGATGTTTGCACATTATAAGAATTATCTCTCAGTTTTAATCTTACTACATGTATGTTTAACTCTTGATCAGCTTTGGTCAACTAATGGGACACACGGGGGGACTGCCATGATTAAGTTTTGTCACATGTACGATTTACATGCTTTATATACTCAACAACAATGTTGCAGTTCAGGTTTTCGATCCACAAAGAATTACAAGTTAATATTCTTTTTTTATTTTACCATCCAAAACACCGTGGGCATTCTGCATGTTCAACCCCTCAAACACAATTCGATTTGTGGAGGACATACAACCCAGCCTGAGTTCTCTTAGGCTTTGGGTCAAGTCAAGGTGGGCTTTGGGTCAAGTTTGTTAGATTATTATTGTAGTTACACACTCCTTAAATTTTATGACATCTTTTCTTGATCTCCTCACAGAAAGAGACGGACAAGGAAGTGCGTGACTACCTCCTCCAGCAGCTCCATCTGCACGAGAAAGAGAAGGTGGAGGAAACGGCCCGGCTGACGGCCCTCGGTCATGCCCATTCCTCTATATCACCTAAACCATCTGTATCATTCTCATCATCACCACCATCATCATCATCACCTGCTTCAGCTTCTGCACTTGCAACTTCTTCTTCTTCTGCTACCAGCACGACTACCACCACCTCCTCCTCCTCCTCCTCCACCCCTTCCTCTCCTCCATCCTCCTCAGTAGATCCTCAAGATTCCACCAAGCCATCCCGCATTAGAACCCGGAGGCAGTCCATAGCCGCCTGGCAGTCCGCTGCTGCTAGAGTCACTGGCGCTCATATCATTGCAAGTGTCTTGAATTTGTTATCTTCTCTTCTTTTACCGTTTCAATTGCCTAAACTTCAATTGTTCATAAAATAGTTCAATCTGTTTGTAGGAACCACTGGAATATAAGGGCTGCCTATCTGTTACGACAGCGCTTCTTTCTTTCTCAGTCAAACCTGGCTGATATAAACCAACTGTTCATATATTTTGTGATATCCCTTGAGTGGTCTTTCTGTACAAGTTGGAATTAGGTTTTTTTTCTGGAAAAAGTACATGTACATCTGACAGTATTAGTGCATCCAACATCAGCAGCTGTATTAATTCAGAAAAAATTCTCATAATTTGATAAAGTGGTTTGATTATGATTAGGAAATACAACATGAAATAATATAATACAAAATTATGAATATAAATTTTTACTATGTGTGGTGGTGGTTATTTTACCTGACTGCTAAGAAAATATACATGGCTCATGCAAATGAACACAATAATATAAAATCAATGACAGCTCGTAAGTATGTTGAATAAGTCAACATTGCCTATTTTATTTGATTATGTTATAAGAGCGCAATAATAATTTCAAATAGAAAATTTATCTTTTTCACATTTGAGTTCCATTGCTTCTTTCTGCTTCATCGTTGGTAAGAGTTTTTAATCCTGGTTATTATTTTCTTTGTACAAGCTCCAATGAGAAAAATCATATAACTTCTAAGTCCTTTTATTTGCCAATATGCATCTCTATAAAATATATTAGATTATGATAATCAATAACTAACAAAGGGAGAAAGAATCTTTACATAGTTTAGTTTTTATGCCCTCAGAACCCCTTCTCTTTAGAACATATCTCCTGCAATTTATGTCACCTTTAAATATATTTCTGTGAATATACTGTACATCTCCTTGAAATACTTACATATAGCTCCTTGAAATATATACCTCTTTCGAAATTATATATCTCCTTTAGAAATATTCTCCCTGAATGTATTTCTTTTGATTCTCCGGCTTATAAGGGACTGCGACTTTAAGGATGAATCTTGCAATCTTTCTTTTTGAAATCCCAAAAATCTTACGAAAAGTGCGCATTCTGTTCCCAGCTATCTCAAATAAAATGGAATGAGATCAAATCTTTATGCTTCAGATGCAAAAAGCGAAAGCAATGCCCAAAATTTCCCAAGGTGGAGGAGTGCATGTTGTATTTAATGCTGTGCTGTGGAATTCTTAGTATATTTTGCTGTTTCCATATATATTTCTTTGCACAGCTTGTCACCATGCACTGCCTATCCACAGTTTTTCTATGGAAATGCCATCAATGGGAGTCCTTTCTGGGGAAAAACATTTTTTTTTTTCATTAAAAGAATCACTGTTCAGATGAGGAAGGAACATGTACAAGTGTACATTTGAAAATGGTGGATAAAGGAAAGAAAAGACCATTAATATAGTAGTAGAAAGAATAGTTTGTAAAAGTTATACAGGAATACTGGAATTTCTGCCTGAATTCACTTCATCCAAAAAAAATTGTCAATTGTGTTTTACTTTCCTCCTTTTTATGCTATCCTCTGTACTGTTTCATCAGAACTTTAACTCTTTCAAGAAATGTTACTTCCAAAACGTGACAATCGGTCTTCTTCAAACACTTTTTTACTTCTTCATTACTTTAAACCTGAAAGTGGCCGGAATGGAAATGCCTAAATCGAATGCGGAAAAGAATTATTCACAAACCTTGCCTGTTATGCAATTTGTTCAAAATTTTCCAAGGCGCCTATCTTGAAAAATCCTTTTATCGGTGGAAAATGAAAAGATTGATTGCAATATTACATTGATATCAAGATGGATGTTCCATGCATGTCCCTCGTAAAACAGAAGAAAAAAGCTGTAGATGGACAAAATTTAAACCTTAAGGGACAGATACTTTTATTGAGCCCCTATATAATCCCAATTTGACTCTGATATGCTCTATCCACAACTCTTCAAACTATGCTATTTTTATTAGAATGCCCATTTAAATATATCAATATGTTTTGTGCATTTGTATTTTTGTGCTGTGTATCGTCAGTTTGTTGTTTTGCCCATTTGAAAGTGCCCTCATTGGTATTTCTCAGGAAATGGTAGCCCCTAGTTTTCCTTTTCCATTCCATTGAATATTTTTTAGTACCTTTGTGAATGGTGAACATTTTCATTTAATTTTTCCTGAAAGATCAAAACTGTATTTCAACCTCGACTACCCCTTTTATTTTTCTTATACTTTGTTGAATTTAATCCCCGAAGAATAGAAATAGACTGTAAAACCTGCTTAATATCCCCATCTATTTTCCATCTTTTCTTCATTGTTTCCCTTGACTTCTGAAAAATTAGGAAGCCCCTAGTTTTCCTTTTCCATTCCATTGAATATTTTTTAGTGCCTTTGTGAATGGTAAACATTTTCTGTTTCATTTTCCTGAAAGATCAAAACCGCATTTTCTCTTCTGACTACCCCTTTTCTCTTCCTTATACTTTGTTAAATTTAGTCCCCTAAAAATAGAAATAGACTGTAAAACCTGCTTAATATCCCTATCTATGTTCTTGTCATTGTTTCCCTTGACCTTTGTAAAATTAGTATAAATATATGATTATTCTTATATATTTTAATGTATATATATTATATATACTAATTATTGTGTAGAATTATAGTGACATTAATGAACACTTGCTTCGCCTAGATCACATATATTATAGTATGTGTTCTCACACTTTAATAACAAGCAAAATATACATGGCAAATTGAAAGATATGAAAATTAGTGTAATGATTATTCATAGCAAAAACAAATTAGTGCACTTGCTAACTCTTCGCTTGAATCTTGCCATTTATTTTATTTTCATTATACATCAATTGACATCATACTATCCACAGTTCATGAAAATAATATTTTGTTTTATACTTCTGTCCACCAAATGTTCATCGAACTATAGACATATTTTCATACCTTGTTTAGTACACTTTTGATCAAATGAGTATGATATTAAATTGTACATATTTCACAAAAGCATAGAATTATAAACTGTACATGAGAATTGATTTTTTTTTGCTCATTTCCATTATGGTACTTTTAATAAGGATGAAGAGATTGACATTTTGGGCTAAAGTAATCAGTTAAATAAATCTGTCAACATACATGTATGTAATCATTTAGCATACTTTTATAAATAACTGCATACCGTAAGAATACCGCAAATGTTGCTCAGAAGTACATGTAATTTATTATTTCTAATGTTAATGGGGGTCCTGATCTTCTTACCACCTTTCCTAATGTATTGTAAATGTACTTATATCTTACACCGTGAAAATGAGTGATGTAGTCAAGACCGGATGCAATTTAGGCACCTCAGTGACTCTAAGACTTTATAATTTGAAATGATTGTCACCAAAATTGTACCACCTGTCCCTGGTCTTGGACGGCCCCGTCTTAAAAAGAGTGAAAGTCAGTCACAACTTATTTGCGATTGATATCAATCAAACTATGTATACTTTTATAAGAGATAGGAGACTGCAAATTTGCCATTATTTGGATCAATCGCAACTCTTTGTAAGACGGGGCCTGATCTGCATCACTGATTCCGATTAGGACCACCTTGAGCATCACTGAATGTGATGATGTGGTCCTAACATGTTCTGTTCTCACTGTGTTTGGACCCCACAGCAATCAGACTCGAAGGGATGGCAGCGTCATCTCTACAACAAGATGGCCGCCAGTAAGCTGGTCCAGGTGGTTGAGCTCACCAAGGATAAGGTGATAGAACGGATCATGAACATGGCCCAGGTCCTCAATCGACTTCACCAGGTAAAACTCTCTTCTCATCTTGCTTTTGCTTCTGCCTTTCCTGTGTGTTACTTTATCTGCATTCTTTTTCTTCATTATTCTTCATTCTCTCATTAATTTTGCCTTTAAAAAAAAATAAAAAAATCATTCTTTCTCCTGTTTATTATTTGTTTACTTTTACTCCTCATATACCCTACTCCCTTTAGTTTTCTCATCTTTTTATTTTCTCTTTTCTCTTGAAATTTCACTTCAATAGTCATATATGATGATCTCATGATATTCATTTCATATTTTTGTAATGAACATTCAGTTGAAGGTGCTTAAATCTCTAGGCTTACAAGTAATAGGCCTTATATGTACATAGATTTCGTTGATTCTTTTTAGTTTTCATAAAACTCTTATGATTTCTGTGTTTTGGAAATGTATTTACATGTATATCACTTTTCAATACATTTACAATATCTAATCTTGGGTTTATGATATAAACTTGTATAAAATTGTGTTTACTGTTACTTATCATCATCTTCAAGTAGATGAGTTGTTGTATACTTTATGTCTATAGGGGTGATATAAGCGTATATTACTGATTGTGCTTGTTCTTGTTGATGTAGATGGAGCACCCGTCGGTGTCTAAGAAGAGTGCATGGAGAAGGCTGATGTCTGCTCAGCGTAAGAGAGCTATCATGGCCTGCTTCAGAATGATACCACTCCATCATTTACCAAGGTATACCCATACATCTACATCTACATTCTTTCCTTCATACAGGATGCAGTAAATCACCTCTTAAAGCCGCCACAAGTTTAAAACACATTTTACATAATGGATTATGGAATGAAAAAGAAATGATCAGCAAAGGCCTCTGGGCATAATTGTGTGTTATAAATACATGTGAAATGCATTGTGCTAATGTAATTTCTTTCCGGCAATAGTTCAGTTTTAGGCATCTTACCATGAAATGTGTGACTGAGGCTTAAATATGCAGTTCTATTTATGAGACCCAAGAACTCTTATTCATAGACATTTTTTCATGAAGTTTGTGTTTAGTATTTTATAAAACTGATACACATGTAATACCTGACACTCGACAGCAGATTCTAGATATTTTGATAAGAGAAATAATTAATACAAAATTATCTGGAATGTTTTATTAATCACGTGGTATTTATCAATAGGATAATATGATTGCAGGGCCCTCAGGGAGAACAGTATGAGTACTGATGAGGCTACCCTGGGTAAACAAGACATATTATTAGTAGTATTATTATCCAAGGTGAATAATTGTCAGAGGATGTGGGTAGTCACCCTCTCGACATCATTTCTTAAATGCTCAGATTACGGACACAAGATCCATTACTGTGAAGTCCCCAAGACCACTGATATGCATCTTCATGTAATGTGTTACTGTCATTATCATGCCCTGTGGATCAAGATTTTTCTTTCTTATAAAATGTCTACACCGATGTTACCGTGTTAACCTTCTAATGTGTATTTCATTGCTCTCTACCAGACATCGAGCCATCAACTTCTTCCTCAAGGCTTACAAGGAGAGATGGCTGAGCAACGAGGAGTCAGCCCAACATCTTCTGATTGACGATCTAACTGTAAGTCTGCTTCAATTACACACTACAACGTCGATCTGGCGCTGCTCAGTGGCTGCCGGGCTCACGATCAATTGGGCAAAAAGAATTTCCGTTTCGGTTTAATAAAATTTGGAGTGGACTTTAAAGGATTATTATTATTATTATTATTATTATTATGTTATATTTCCGTCCTTAATGGTGATGGTTGATGCCCCATTTTCAAGGATGTATAGCTACGGTTGATTTTGGAGTCTCCAAGCAGACAGACAGACAGACAGGCAGACAAAACCTGTGTATTAGATATGATACAGCATGGAAGATTCCTTCTAAGTAAAATAATTTTTGTATGACGGTTGATGTATGTTTTAATAGTATGAGAGTGTATCGGTCAGCATTTTAATTCTGTCCGCCCTTTTTGAAACAGAAATGCAGTTCAGAAGAGTTGCAGGAGTTTGAGCCGGAGAACGTGAAGGACCCCCTCTACCAGCTCATCTCGACCTTCAGCCGAGCCTTCGGACTGCAGCAAGAGTGAGTGACGCATTCAATGAAATTAAAAATGATAGTTTCTTGAATCAAATTATCTTTTACTCAAATAGACTTACCTTTTTCAGTGGCGGCACCAATACACTATTTCACGGTTACAAGAGTGTGTGTATGCACTGACATTGGCGCCATTTTGAATTACACGTAAACAAAGTTGTTTACTCGAAATTTAAAATGGCGCCCATTTCAATATGATGTGAGCGCACAGCACAGGCAGTGACGCAACAATGCATGCGCATCTGAAAACATTGATAATGCAATGTTTACTCGCAAATTAAAATGGCGGCCTTAACCGTCAAAGGGTGTATTAGGCTCTTGCCTTTATAAGCTTTCTCCTCATTCATGCACTGTTATATCTTGATCTCTTTTTTTTAAATGAACAGACTTAATGTCAACTTGAACTTGAACTTGGACAATTCTTCTTCCTTCCATTGGTACATATAGGATAATAGTAGCCTACAGTAAAGAGGAACCGACAGGTGGTCTTTATTATGTAACTTTTTAGCCAGGTTAATCATTTCAATAAATTGTTTGATGTGTAATATGTTGTCTACTAAATAAATGCTACTTACTTGTACACGTGTGGTATGTCTGACTACAAATTTACTGTAATGATCTAGTAAAACAACTCTATTGGTAGAATTATTCCCCAAAATGAACGAACGCTAACAAAATCATAATTTTGCTGGTTTAAAAATCTCCATGATAAATGGAGATGCAACTTCGCAATTTTAGAATTTGATCCAGATAAATTTGTAGATATATTTTTAAATTGTGTGGACAGAATCATTTATAAATTTGTATTTTTTATCTCAGTATGTTGGAAGAGGACTCCCTCTATCTGTCATATGCGGCCATCATGAGCACGAGCTGCAGCGGAGGAGAGGACGACGATGATGACGATGACGGAGGAGACGAGAATGGAACATCATTCCAGGTATCTTTCATAATAAAAAAATAGTGGATCGAGAAGGCTTTAAAATGTTTTGTTATTTTGTAAATTATATTAGCGTGTTGTCTCTTACATTTCATTACTGATATTATGATGTATACAATTTACTTGTTACAATCTGTCCTTCTTGTTTTTTCTTTTAAAAATGTATTGTTGGTTGCTCATTATTGATTCAACCTAGGAATATGTTTTTAGTTTTGTATCAGAAGATTTTATTTTGAATTGAATTCATGCTTTCGGTACCACCAACTAAATTTGTATAGATCGTTAGTATTCAGTCATTATTTAAGCCTAGCAGTCCTATGTAAACTATGATGCAGAGTTTGTACCATTTTCACTGTGTCATTCCCTTTTTAGTGTTGGGAATGTTGAATCTTTTGGACTGTCCAAAATCTTGACAAAAGTTCTCAAAAAAATCACCTCAAACTGTAATCGGACTACAAATTATTAATCTTGTTGTGTTCATTGATTCATTTATTATTGATTCATCTTCTCTCGTAACCTATTAATTTATTTCTTTAACTTACCTGTTTAGGAGCAAGAAATGGAGAAGCAGAAGCTGCTGTCCGAGCAGGCCAGGCTGGCCGAGAGAGGCTGTGCAGAGATGGTACTCCTCCTCATCAGTGCTAGCAAAGGTAATGTCTCACTACTTTTCTTGTCTTCTCTTTCTCATCTCCCTGTTTCTCTTACTCTGTGTCTCGTTCTATTGTTCTGCATTCTCTCTTCTTCTTCTGTTCTTTATGTTATACTCTTCTCTTTCTCTCCCCTCTCTTCCGTCTTCACTCTCCTTTCTCATATCTCTTTTTTCTTCTCTCCTTTCTTCTTTCTTCTCTCTTCTCTTTCCTCTCTCCTGTCTCTGCTCTGCTCTTTCACTCTTACACTCTCTTCTCTCCTCTTCTCCTCTGTCCCCATTCTTTCTCCCTATTCTTTTTTCTCCCTCCTCTCCCTCTCCTCCCTCCACTCCCTCTCCCTCATTCACTCTTTTCTCTCCTCTCTTTCACCACTCTTTTTATCTTGTCTCTCTTCATCTCTCTCTCTCTCTCTCTCTCTCTCTCCTTGAGCATGTTACACTATTTTGGTTTTAATGTATTTTATTCCACTTTTGTATCAGTGCCTGTGCTTGCGTTGCGATGCTATGCTATGCTATGCTATGATATGTTGAGTAGCGATAGATACATGTAGTAGCACTGTTGAATAGCTTGTTTGCATAATTGGATGTCACAGATTCAAAAGGGCCTTATCGCTATTAAACTTAGGTGCTCCATACAAAATGCTATGAATAGACGCTGTTCAGTATCATCTTTATGTACTCAATGTTGTACTATCTGTCTTATGATGAAGTATTTTTGATGGTCTACAGTGTATTCTGTAAGCTTTATCTGCGCTTTGCCTAAATTTGAGATCTATAGCATTGTTTCTAATATGTTTTACCTCTGCAATGACAAATATATTAAGCAGCTATAAATTGGTTCTTCTAGATGTACTGGTATCTACAAAACTATTGTAAATTTTCTATTTTGCAAGCAATATTCCCTGCTGATTTTATACCTCTGTTTTTCGTAACCGTCTGTCAAAGCTTTTAGAAATATTAGACTTTCAGCAATCAGGATGTTGAAATTTGTTTGAATGAAAAGGATGGACAGTACACACTGTATTTCATATTTTCCCCCTTTTTTATTAACCCTTGCAAATACTACATGAATTTGAGACCTTTGAAAGGAATGGTTGTATGAAATGATATTGAATGAAATTTCAGGTTTGAAACCATACTAAGAAGTGTATGTTTTGGTAATGCAGTAGAGTTTGCTTCAATAGTTGTAGTTGAAATGTAGTTGAATGACTATTGCATCTCTAATTCCTGAACATTGCAGACAGAACCCATCACTCTTATGGTAAGTTGCGGGTCTTGATCTTGGAGACTAATTGTTGGTTTTACCATTATTTCATACATGTACATAACACTTTTGTCTGTAAAAAAAAAAGAAAAATGAAAGATCAGCGTTTTGGGTGATGGAGTCAATATAGTTCTGTAAGAGAGTTTGTTTTAAAAAATACAATATATATTTTTCTTTACCCCTTCCCCCTTTTATAAACATTTAATTTCTGTCAAGTTCAAATGTCTTTTAACAACTTTTATAATTTGTTAATGAAAAAAAGTTTGAGGTGCATGTTTGAGTGAACGTACTACACACATTTTTTTTTCACAGTTCATGCATGAATGAACGCTTGCAGATCTTTTTTTTTGTATTAAAAAAAAAAATGCTTCATGCCCTGTTCCATTGTTCATTTAAATTGTTGAGTGATTTGCTCATGTGTGGAATTCACTTGCTAATAGTTCAAGCCGGATTTTAACAGTTTGTTTGATGATATTGCTAGTGACCAGTAGTGTTGAGATTTAAAAAGTTTGCGCTTGTCAGCTTGAATCCTGCTTGTAAGTTTGAAGTCTGCTTTTAGTTTTAATACAATCATTATATTGAGTGAGGAAAACTTAGACAGGCACACCATGTGTGTAGTTCTTATAAGGACTGGAGTATTCTTTCTTGGAGAGATGTGTTAGTTCTTGAAAGAATTATTGGATAATTTTTGTTGTGCTTATAGTTTCCGAGTGCTTCTCCAGATGACAGATGGAGCAAATGCACTTTCCAAAACATTGAGACCATCATTTTCTTCGAAAAATCTACAAAGTTCTTGTAAGGACTACACACATGGTGTACCCTTATCAGTTTTCCATGCTTTTTCACCATGCAAACCTATAAAGAACAATTACATCATTAAATTGGACATGAAATTCAAAATGTTTGATTCACCGCTAGTCATTACGTTCTGTGAATGAATCCTAATACCTGCATGTAAAAGTACTTAAATTTCTTTAAAAAATTACAAAACAGTTGTTTAGGGTAAGCAGTTGTTCAGAAATTAAGATTTGGCATTGAATGTGTCACTAGCTTTCATTAAAATCTTCACAACTTACATGGAGCTTTGATCCTTGCTCTCACCAAGACTCAAAATGCAATGTGTTCCATGCCTAACGCATAGAGATTACTGAACATGCATGTACATGCATGATGTAAAATGCATGGTGCCCTTGCTCTTGGTACCCCTTCAGCATTTGAAAAGACCCCTATCAACAATTTTATGACAATTAAGCTTGACAATCCTGACCCGATTAACAAGATGAATGCATCAGTTGCTTTTAGACCATATCTGCATCTGGGCTGCCCCTTTTTGTATGTATAGAGACAGTGGGAATAATAAATCATAATAATAATAAGAAGATTGAAGAAGAATCACATTTATGTAGCCCCCTTTACAGAGGATACAAGGCGCTGTCCCTTAGTCTAATTACAAATTAAGAATTGTAGAGGAATTTTTTCAGATGTTTTTTAAGAAGTCAAGTGAAGTGCAACTAATTAAAAGTATTTGAAGCCAGTCTATTTGTTTTGGATTTGGGAATGTGAAAGGAAGGAGCTGATGTTCATTGAAGTTAATATGATGTTCTCTGTTGCTGAAAGAGTGATGAGATGTGGTTGAAAAAGATTTAAAAGTTTGAACAAGTATCTGGTAATACATTCTCTGAGTATTACTTCAAGCTAGTATAGTTCGTTTAACATTGGGGATAGCATGCGACCAATTCTGTTTTTGACAAATTAGCCGAGCACACTTATTCTGGAGACATTGGAGTCTGCCCAGGTCCTGCTTACTGATACCCCAGGCAAGCATCCACCATTATATAGTCAAGCCTGAAGAGCACAAGTGCTCTAAAAACATTATGACATACATAATGTACATACATACATTTATGTACATGTAGGTTTCATATATGTAGGTTCTAACTTAATATCATGTCAAAACATTGGCAGTGTTTGTGCTTTTTTTTCATGCATGCAAAATATATTTTTTCTTTTTCCATATTCACAAAAGGCATATATATATTTTTTAAATTTAAATGTATTACAATGTATAATTAATCCAACAGACTTATAAAATGTTGAGTTGAGTTGAGGTTTTATTATCCAAGTGTTCAAATACAGTAATATAACAATTATAACAATAATAAATATATGTTTAACAAAGATCTCAAATGAATAATAGGGACCAGAAAATAGCATAAAATGCTAATCATGTCTGATACCTTTAAAGTACAGTATCTTAACATTTAACAATTGGTGTATATATATATATATATGAATTATTGAATACAGGTACATGTACATGTATGTACTTAAGCTACATACTATGTATCTAACATAATTCATGTTTGTGTGTTTAGAACAAAGCCTAAGCTTTACATTCCGTAAAGGATAAAATGTGGAAATGATGAAAGAATAAAAAGCAGGTAAATGAATTGCGGGAATAATGAAAGAATAAAAAGCAGGTAAATGAATGTGGGAATGATGAAATAATAAATAGCAGGTTAATGAAATGTGGAAATGATGAAATAAAGAATTAAAAGCAGGTTAATAAAATGAGGGAATGATGAAAGAATCACTAGCAGGTTAATGAAATGTGGGAATGACGAAAGAATAAATAACAGGTTAATGAAATGTGGTCATAATGAAAGAAGGTACACATACATGTACATGTAGATATGTCAAGGAAAGTAAAATAACAAGCCAAGCGGCAAAAGTGATAGAAAGGTTTTTTTTTCTTTCTTCATACATTTATTACAGCAAATTTATCTTATGAATTGAGAGCATACATTTATGAAACCATCTACATCAAGTATTTATTTTGCAATCATGTGTATTTTATTGTTACATTTAACATAATGTATTTACACCATGTATACAGAACAATATATACACATACACCTGTAGTGCATAACACATTTTGAAATGTTCATGAGGATACATTTCTTCATCTATGAGAGACCCGAGGGTTCCAGTGGTTCAGTTAGCTTTTCGCCTCCCAGGCACTGGTGACGCCAAATAGTATATAATGATAATAATAATCTAGATGATTGCTAGTATAATTATTAAAGACCCTGTCAAAAGTGAAAAATGAAATAGATGAATTATACCAATACAGAAAAATTGTAAGCCATATATTACAATAATATCAGTTAAATGCTATTGCCTGTCAGCGGAGTATTAACAGCTTTATGAAAACTTGAAATCTAAAGCTTTGAAAATTTGAAGTCGTCGACCTAAAAACTAGTTATCAACTTGATTTCGTTACTGTAACTGCGGCAAGTTTAACCCCTGTGGACCCTTAAATTGGAGGGGTGCGGAAAATGAGGTTTTAATTTGCTTTTGTGCAATGCTGAAAGAGAAAAATTGTTTATTCCATTATGTTTTTTATAGTACAGCTTTCTATTGATATGAAGTTGTATTTTAATTGGATTGGTTATTTGATGTTGTCTTGCAGGTGAACCTAGTGACATGGTCTTCTGTTCTCTCAAGCTTGGTATATCACTACTCAGAGGAGGCAATGAAATGGTTCAAAGGGTGAGTTTCTTGTCAGCTTTAAAAATACATATTTCAAATAGTCTATTCACATTTTAATTGTCTAATTTTAGATTCTGTTCTTTTCCGTAATAAAAAACCGAGCAAGAATTCCACCTGTCTGATTTCATTCTTTGTTAATCAATTTTAAAGGATGGGTATTAATATTGCATAACCTGGACAAATATCTACTTTTTTCATGTTTATGTGTTAACAAACACCCACCAAAAACAAGATACAAATAGCCCTGATATGTTATGTATTTATTCAAACTTTGTTCAATTTCCTCTTTATTTGTAATCTTTAATTTGTACAGGGCCTCTCAGAAAAACAGTTTTGATACTGAGAGAGTTACCCTGTTTAAAAGGAGTGAGACTTTTGAGACCTGATTACTCATTTTTTCAGTAGCAGCTGGCATATAGCGGCCCCAGTTTTAGTTATTTCCTGTTTAGTATAGAACAGTTTTATGCCAATTTTCTGCGGAATTAAGTAGTGAATGTACATGTAGTAGGTTGTAGACCCATGATGGAAGGATATTTGAAATCCAACACTTTCCTAAAAACAGAGATCTACTGTACATTGTCTTGTCTGGTTCTGGCATTAGTTCATTTTTTAATATTTTTTATATCTTCCTTTCTCTTTACCAGAAAATGCTGGAGCATCTACAGGACAAGATGGATGTCGGTTTCTTCACCAGCGTTGCCGAGCTCATGGAGAAATGCACGTATGTACACATCGTCATATTATTCAAACTGTGATGATGATAGTGTGACAGAAAATATGTATATGGATATGGATGTATTATTAATCATATGCAGAAATTAAAGATGTATGTATACCAACACAAAAAAAAAAATTCATTTTGTTTTACATATACATGTGTATTGGATAACAATAAGCAAATATTAGTGTATGGTTGGCAGACAGACTGTACCTTCTCGATTATAAAGAGCATTATCGCCCTAGTCTTTTTCATTTATTTGTACATATAGCTACATGTATACTGTGTCCTTTATCTGCACAGTTTCTTGGTCAGTATCTTGATAAACGTGAATCAGATTTGCATCTTTTTTGGTGCTCTAAAGAATGTTTGCATGTATAAAAATAAAATGAAAACTACTAAATATTTTTGATTTTCTAAAATTTCAGAGTTCTCGATCTGGAGGCATTTGAGAGGTACAACAAGGCTGAGGGTCTGGGCGTAACGTCTGGTGAAAACGCAGGTAGGAAAACAGATTTAAGGTCTGAGAAACATGTAGAAGTGAATGATAGATGGATAAGCGCCCTTGATAGTACATGTGTGTTTGTAGAGCAAGCATGCACTGTTCTGATTACATGCCTAGGGAATTTTTGATGACATAGTTTTGTTGACACCGTAGGTTTACAGGGTTGTATCCCACTAATTCTCTAATAAGAAATGATAACCAATATTAGATAGGGTAAACGTATGAATGTTTTTTGTTGTTGAAAATTATGTTTTTACACATGCAGTGTGAAGAAATACTAGATTAATGTTTTAATTAGCCATGTAGAACAACACATAGAGAAATATGATGGCATACTAGTTTTCAATTGAGCATGAGTTGAGCACAAGTCACATGTACAGTTTATGTTTCCTGATGAAGGACTTTTGCTATCTAAAGTAGATTGGAATGTGTTGCCTCAAATTAAAAACTTTTTTCCTTCTAATCCATTCTGGGCATATAATTGTTGAATGAAATGAATTAACGACTAGAATCCATAATTTAGATATGATATCAATGAAATTTGTGATTTTGGGTTTCCAGCGTTGATTTGAAAAATAGGAAATTTGCATTGCAAGACGATTTGCAGATTTCTGCCATGACATTGGCTGATTATCAACTGTACATTCATGCCAGGTGTCAATAAAATATGATTTGGCAAAATTCTAACATGAAAATGTTCAGAGCTGACAAATTAAGTCACAGTATAGCTTTATAGACCCTTGAATCTGGTACATATCCACATTGCGAACAGACGGATAGATATAGATCCAAAATGTGATACATTGAATTGGCAACTGATCTTGTAATCCCTAATAGGTATGTTTGAATGAATGAATGAATTTGTGTTGTGGTGCCTTCTGCATACTGTATAGTGTAGTTTTTGGATTGGGTTTCACAAAGGCACACTCTAATACTCACCAATGTTTCTTGAGCTTGAACTTGTATTTGTGGTGTGAGTTTCAGATGAATAAATATTTGCATTTTCAACATTTCATGATTGTTTGTTACAATAGGGAAGCTCAGTTTAGATTTAAACTACATGCAGCTTTTAATTTCCTGTCGTTTTTTTTTCTCCGATTAATTTGTGCTTAAATAAAGCAAAACAATGAGGGGGGGGGGGGGAGGGTTTACTCAATATTGATATTTCTCTCAAAGGTCCCATTCAGGCAAATTTTATTTTATTTTTTGAAAATGATCATGAATATATTTAACTTTAATAGGAGAGAAAGGAAAACAACTTTTTTTTTTTCAAATTTATGAGGATGCAATATATGCAGAAGTGTCTATAACTCATGAAATATACATTATTCTTTAGAGCTGAAAGATAGCGAGCCTTTAGATTTTAGTTACAGCAAGTGATGTGTACTTGTAGGGGGGGTGGGGGGGGGTGGGGGGGGGGGGGGGGTAGGTAGTTTACTTTAACAAAATATGGTAAATAAAAAGGTTATAAATTTCATTTTCATTAGATTTTATTTTGTTAATGTTTTCTTACTTGTCAAACTGCCCCAGTATTTTCTAATGTTAAACAATACCTGTGATATAGAACTTAAGAAATAGAGGCATGTTTCGCTTATTAATTCAGACCCTCCCTTTATTCTCATTTTTTTCTTTCTTCTCTTTATTTGATCATCTGTTACAAAACCCTCGTTTATGTTGATATTGTGTTTAATTTTTTCAATCCAATGTTTGTTGATATTTTACCCCTTCGTCTTTGTGATCCCCTGCAAACCAAAAACAGGCTGTGATGGACTTAGAGCAGGTAAAAATAAAGAACCCAAATTAGCACTCTTTATCTCTTTCTATCTCTCTCTCTCTCTCTCTTTGCAATTTAAAGGTCAGTTATGATATGGCCATGCAAATGACCTTTAATTCACTCTCTCCGATATCTCTACACTACACTCCATTGCATTAACACGCCTCGTTCCTCGATTTCAAACGCCCCTTTTTTCAAGCTAATGTTGCAAAACTTTTGTAGTAGTATAGAGCCTTTTATTCATTATTATTTATTTTCATTTCATATGGAGCTTTCTTTCTGGGGCTCATTGTTATCGAGCCCATATTTCTTACTTTGCATGCCAAATGATTAGATATTATTTATGATGAATGATTTATGGAGCTTTTATGTTATGATGCCTGGTTTATTAACAGAAATATATATTCACTTTTGGGCACTGTTACCAGCACAATTTGTACACAATTGCATTGGTGAGGCACAATAAATAAGCACACACTATTAAAAGTACACTAATATCGCTATCATTAATATCACATGAGGTACTAATATTTATTAAAAACGTCTGTGACAAGCAAACGTGTAGTGTACAATATAGTAATGATTTCACAAACCATGTTTTAGTTACTGCAGGGTTGTCAATATCAGCTTTTATCAGTATACCATATTAGATGAATGAATAAATAAACATATAAATTTTATTTTTTTAAATATCATAAATAAGCAAGGTTCTTGAATTAGATTGTGCAAACATTTATGAAATGATTGTATTTGAGTCCAAATTGGGTCACAATGTATCGTAGTGATCACATGTTTACTGATTGGAACAGGAGAAATGAAGACATTTAGTTTGATGGCATTATATGACTATGAAGGATGCATTTTTCTATAAGATTTTATTAATCACTACATGCAGAATTGGTCATATCAACAAAAGACGGAGAAAAAACCTTGCTGTTGCATACATCATGACACCTTTGTGAGGATGGTTTTGAATGCTTAGAGGGATTGTGTATTGCCAAGAAGAATACTGGGATTAAACCCCTTGCCCCTGGGAACTAGCTGGTTCCACAGGACCAACAGAGTTCAGTAGCCATGTTTCTGCTAGATTAATACAGATATTTGCATGTTGTGCATGTACCTTCATCATTATTATTTTAACTGCATGGCAATTTGCATGTTTCTTTGAGTTTCTTTAACATTGAAATGTAATATTTTCTTTTCATATATTCGGTGGTCTCAGCATCTTTTGATTTCCGTTTTATTATTTTAAAACGTTGCTACATCATTTGCAGTTCCAGCATTTAGTAAGATACAGGCAAAAGTAAATCTAAAAATGAAAAATTGGGAAAATGTTACTGTAAGCATTTATTCCTATTACACTCTATGTTCTTAATAGATGCATTTCTCTACTTGCTCTTAATAATTCTAGGGGAAATTATGGTAAGGATGTTTTTACCTTTCACTTTATACACCATTGTTGTTCAAGCCTCTTTTTTTAAAAGTTGTCAATCTGTTTGTATCTTATTCATATTTTCAAAATGACACATTTATCAGTAATAACTTATACATGTCCAGATTTGGACCTTTTTTTCTTTATATAAATGGAATGAACAGCAACAAACAAAGAAAGAAACAAACAAATAGACAGATAAGTAGAATATTTTAGATTTCTCACCTGAACTGAAGAGAACATCCATTAAGATGTCTAAAGTTATCCAAAGTGAAAGGAAGATATTAATATTGTTTTCTGGTCAAGGGTGACAAAAGCAAATATCAAAGTTGCTACTTTGAATAAGAAACATGTACTGTATTCCTCTTCCCTACCCAAATCAGAAAGAGAAGAATGTGATTGACTCAGAACTCGTAGTACTCCTTGCTCTCATTTGACAATGGCCATTACAATGATCATGATCATTTTCTTACTACTAATTATGATTGCTACTGTCAATTCTAACCTAATTTTGAAATCCTCATTGGCTATCTCCTTGATGTTCACCCCGTAATAGGAGAGAAGGCGATGCACGATGCGGACTTCACCTGCGCCTTGTTCAGATTCCTGCAGCTGCTCTGTGAAGGTCACAACTTAGGTAATGATCATCCAGCCTCAAAGGCATCATTCTGTAGATGATAGCCATGGGCAATTTTAAGATTTTTTGTCCCATATGTTACCATCTATGTGTACATCAACGATTTTAATTGACATAATAATAGTCGATAGCCTTATTTTGGATCAGACTACATGAAGGTTCAGGGAGAATGATTCCTTAGATGCTACCTGTGTTCATTGTTCTGTGTTACTTGCTGACATATGGGACACTAAATACTGTACCTTGGACATGCCTACATAATTATTAGCTTCTCTAAGCTGAAGGTCATGAATTTAATTGACTTGCGTCTACTTCGTTGATCCTGACATTATATGTATGGCTTGGGAGTTTCCCCTCTAAGGTTTATATACTTTCTACCCTAATGTCAGTATTGATTGATCTATTGAAAAAACATATCAACGAAAGCATCATCATTCAAAGAATGGGAGCCCTGTTTTGTAAATAATACTGTACATTGATTTCAGTAGTTTATATCAATTCTTGTAACTTGATATTGCTAACAGAATTTATGAAACAGGACGTAGACTTTTTAAGTATTGTTTCATTGATGGGTCCTTTATTTAAAGAAAGTTTATTCAATGACCTTTCTCTGTTTGCTTTGGTTCGATATCAGAATTTCAGAATTATTTGAGAACACAAGCAGGCAACCACACCACAGTCAACATCATCATCTGCACTGTGGATTATCTTCTAAGACTACAGGTCAGTGAACCTTTAGATTACTCATTTGAATGATTGATAATGTGCATATGAATTTCTAAAGTTCTTATTCAAGATTCATATTTCAAATCCATTTTTAGAAAATTGTTCTTATGCCGAGAAAAAAAGGTGCAGCAATACTGATATATACTGAATATATTTCAAAGTCTCAAACGATTTGATATGAGGATTCTGCCAGTTCAGTTCCAGTTCTATCTAAGCTGTAATTCTATAAATGATCACATCATTTCAGTGTCTGCTATGTGTCATGGGTATTTAGATTAAAAAAAGAGAAATTACACTTATAATGTATACATATTAGTTTTTCTTCACCAAATTTGAACAAATGGTCAAATAAATTCTGTTTTCCTGCAGTGATTTTATGTCCATACATGTACTTGTAGTTGAAGTCTTTTTTCTTTCTTTAAATCTCATTTTCATATAGGAATCAATCAGTGATTTCTACTGGCACTACTCTGGCAAAGATGTTGTCGATGCTCAGGTAACTATCTCTCTGTCGTTTGTATGCTGTAAATACTCTGGTATACAGGGCGTATCATAATAAAGGATATTGAAGTTTAATGACGATTTATATGAAAACTACTGATTTCATAATCAAGCATTTTATGTCTGTTGTAAAGGACAGAATGTCCTCTTTTTAATGACACCCCGATCATACTACTACTGTCACAGTTGACTGAATAACAAAGCATTGCTGTCCACCATGTGAAAGGTGCACTGTGCCAAGTTTGATAACATTTCCTTCTTAGACACATAATCCACTCATTGTTCAGCATTTCAATATGTCTGGGCTGACACAAGCACTAATCTTTATAATTTATCTGTGAATGCTAACTTGTCACAGTGCACCTTTCACATGGTGGACAGCAATGCTTTGTTATTCAGTCAACTGTGACAGTAGTAGTATGATCGGGGTGTCATTAAAAAGAGGACATTCTGTCCTTTACAACAGACATAAAATGCTTGATTATGATATATAAATCGTCATTAAACTTCAATATCCTTTATTATGATACGCCCTGTATATCAGAAATGTATTATATAGTGTAATGATATGTAACATTGGCTTTGGAAACCTTTTCAGATACATGGTTTTATGTCGGTATGCTCTCCAAGGTACACTCAGTGTCAGGTTGTGAAGACCCTTCATTGTCTTTAGATGTGTTTTACCCTTTTAAATATTGGAAGGAAAAAGGATCTATTATTTTGCTCAGTTGTCATTATGTAGAATATGGTCTTCTTTTCATAGTGAAGAAATTTTGACTGGAGTATTCTTCAATAACATTTACAAAAATGTCAATTAAATGTCAGATGTTTATTAAAATCCAAAGCATGAACATGTATGGACATATCTGTGACCAGTTGATTAACCTGTTAGATACAATTTGATTTTAGTATATCAGGAATTTTCCTCAGTCTCTATCCTGATTTGATCTTGGGCTTTATAATAGTGTTCAATTGTTTCAAACTAACAGCCATTTGAATCAATGAAGAATAAAGAATACAATTAGAAATTAAACAAATATGAAATAAAAACATGTATGTAAGTACTTATTAAGAAACATAGAAGTTCTGTAAATTCTCATAACTCTACTTTCTCTTTGAGGCATGACAGTATTACTATTTTACTCTTACAACAGGGTCGAGAGAACTTCTCCAGGGCATTCAAGGTAGTGAAGCAAGTCTTCAGTTCCCTGACTGAATACATACAGGTATGTGTTACTACTAAACACCTTTTCTTCTTCTCTGTGTTTGTGAGATCAGTAAACGAGTATTCTATAAGTTTCTACTTTTTTTGCCTTGACCTTCCTCTTTTTATCTTTTCAACATTTTCTGTGTTATCGGAACAAGTTTGTTCTTGTTTTTTAAACTTACATTTTGGATCTCACTCTCTTTATCTGTCTCTCTGTCTCTGTCTCTCTCTCTCTCTCTTTCTCTCTCTCCCTTCCACCATTCCTCTCTCTCTCTCTCTCCCTCACTCTCTTCTCTTCTCTACCTCTCCATATGTCCATAATGTTGTGTTAAACTTAGACATAAGATCTCACCTAATTTCACTTCTCATCAATCTTTCCCCACAGGGTCCATGTTCTGGAAACCAGCTAGCCCTGGCCCACAGTCGTCTCTGGGACGCTGTTGTAAGGTTCCTCCACATCTTTGCCAATCTTCAGAAGAGTTCTTAGTCATGTATATGTACCTCCATTTTGTTATTTTCAATTAGGATACAGGATGTCATTTTTTCCTCTTCTCTTCTCAAACTATTTCCCCTTCAGGGTCCATGTTCTGGAAACCAGCTAGCCCTGGCCCACAGTCGTCTCTGGGACGCTGTGGTTGGGTTCCTTCACATCTTCGCCAACCTCCAGAAGAAGCTGTCCCAGGACACCAGTCAGCTGGAGCTCCTCAGAGAGCTGCTCAACCTCCACAAGGAGATGGTCGTCATGCTGCTCAGTATGCTTGAAGGTCAGATAATAATATCTCTTTTTATTATCAAAAAACACTTTATTTAAATAAGCGAATTCTTCTTTTTCTTTTCTTATGATATTAGTTTTAGGCTTATAGAGAGCATTGTGTGTTGCCATCTTTATGCGCTAAACAAAATAACGATATAACAAATGTATATGCGTGCTCGTTAGTATTCTAATGCATTTTAGATTTTGTTTACATCATATTTCATGCAGGGGTATGGGTGCTAATTAAAGCTAGGTGATATCAATATCATATTTCATATAACCACCTAGCCTAGTTGGTGCAATTCTTGTTGAGTTATTGAAACATTTCATCGGTAGTGCATTTTAAGAATCTGATTTCAAGTGCATTTGGCTCATTAAAAATGTTGTTGTTGTTGTTATTATTAGTAGGAGTTGCACAATATCATTTTGTTTTAAATTCTCTTCATGACAGGTAATGTGATGCACGGCACCACTGGCAAACAGATGGTGGATACTCTCGTAGAGTCATCATCTAACTTGGAGGTAAGCCGACACGCTGTCAGGATAGATCACTTTTACATTGTCTATCTACATTAATGATTCTAAAAATAAAAGATATTATCTTCATGGAGCCACAAGGCATGTTAACTCATAATTTTAAGTGAACAGTCAATCCCCTTCTCTCTCTGAACAGACTCTTTTTTTTATTGTAAATTGCACGGCCAACATAAATGAAAAACGAAAGTGGTTTTTACCTTGCTGAATGAAAATATCCCCCTTCACCTTGAAAAATGAATTGTATTGTTTGAACAGTAATCTATTAAAAATGCTGTGTATATATACATGCACATGTTATATGCAGTGAAAAAAAGATGTTCATGGAAAAATCTCCTTTAACGTTGGGAAATTCTGTAAGTCCTCATCATCATGAATGTCGTGATATCAACATTATCAATTTATTAACTGTGTTTTACAAAGAAGGATAGAAAAGATAAAATCTCACTCTTACAAGTGATATTCTGTAGATCATTGCTACATTGTATGTGTACATGTACAGTGCATCAAGTCTTTGCAGCATTCCTAACATGCCCATTTTGCCCATCAAGTCTTTGCAGCATTCCTAACATGCCCATTTTGCCCATTGTTTGTATCTGCAGATGATCTTGAAGTTCTTTGACATGTTCCTCAAACTGAAAGACCTTTCCTCTTCCGATGCATTTAGGGTGAGTATTAAAGGCATTGTTTAACAATGCTAAATCTGAGATGCATGGCCCTACCTGTTATCGGCGTCTGTGATATGGTGTAATATTGTAGCCCTAAAAAAATTGCTCTTCAAAATGATCATGAAGTGCCTCAAAAAAGTAAGAAATCTTTGAGTGACTAGTTTTACCATACCCATTTCCCCAAATAGACGGTAGTGTTATGAAAACGGTTTTTGAAATTTCAAATTCCATTCATGAATATCTTGAAAATCAGACGGGCGATCTGCTTGTAAGCGTCATGGGATTCCTGACTGACCTAAAGATTTATAATTATGATTGCAGCATGAGCTAAATCCAGGATTTTGTTTAGAATCTGAGACAAATATACCCAATCCCTTTAAGAGATTGTCATTCATTGAAAAAATGAAATATGTTTTACTTCTTTGTTGTGAATGAAACCCTGGCATAATCAGAATGTTCTTTGTAAATAGACTTTAAGGGAGAAAAGTACTTCTAATATTTTGAATAGTTTCAGTGTTTTCTTGTATTGTTTCGAAAAAGTAATACTGTATAAGCTGTTATTTTCGCGAGGGATTTATTTTCCGTGAAATTATCATCACACAAAAATATTGGCACATCATCATACGAAAGCGCAAAGATATCTGCATAAAAATGATGTGCTTGCATCCTCTCGATCGCTAGCTACTGTACTATACTAGTACTAGTAATTGCCTTATGTTCGTTATGGAATACTGTCGCCCCTGCCCTGCGTGTTCCTTCTCTCCTCGTGCGTATATTGCACAGATTGCATGACGCAAGCACGTAATCGTCTTACGGTACTTGGCTGTATGTGGTGCGATGGGCTAACTAAACTTGGGCGTGTACTTACGTGAACGAGTCTGCGTGTGTGTGTATGTGTTGGCGTAAGAAAGTTTATGAATACATCATGCCCATTCATTGATTCTGCTGTGTGCTATTTGTGAAAGCAACGACTCATGAATATGTCTCTTAGCATGTCATTCGCGAAAATATCTGTACGCAAAAAAATATCAGCTTATACAGTAAATCAAGTTGTATTTCTTTCTTGACAGGAATTTGATGCTAACGGAGATGGTTGGATCTCACACAAAGAGTTTCAGAAGGCCATGGAGGCACAGAAGATGTACACAGTGTAAGTCATTACTTTGTAGGAACAAGCATCATGATGTAATTGGGTATTCAACAGTTCCCATTTGTTCAGTTTCGCGTTTTGAAGACAGACTCATTCATTCATTCATTTTTGCATTTTCTTTCTTATGTAAATGTACACGATTCTTTGTCATGATGTAATGTGTTCCCTTATATTTTGAAGCGCCTCGAGCATTTGATTAAAATGTATAATGGCAATAAATCTCATGTATTATTATTGTTATTATTATGTAAATCTCGAGAATAGTGTACTAGAAATGATAACTTACTAAGAATAATAATCATATTGGAAAAACAAAACAAACAAACAAACAATATAGAATAAACCTACTGAGCTTTTGTTAATTTTGGTCATCATTCAGAATGCAATTTTTTTTTACTGGAAGTATTGCGAGGATGTATCTATATATACATTTAACACCATCAAATTGGCACCACACAAGCAAATGCATATTACAGAGATCTGTTTCATGATGGTGTTCTATTTAGGATCATGATGGGATGCATTGGAGTTTTCAATACATGAGCAAATGCAAAGTCACTATATCCTTTACCCACTAAGATTTTTTCATTTTATTTCATTTTTTATATTGATAGAGATGAGATTGACTACCTGTTGAAGTGTGCAGACAGGAATAACGATGGAAGGATCGACTTCAACGAATTCACAGAGAGATTCCACGGACCAGCCCAAGATATCGGTATAGGAAATAATTCCAGCCTTAGTATAGTTTGATTAATAATAATGAATGTTACTGTATTTAAATCTATTTGTGTGTGGGTGTTTGTGGGTATGTTTGCGTTTGTTCATTTCGAGGAGATCCTCGGTTCATGAACCCTGTAAAAAAAATTTAATTTGAGACCCTTTCACATAGGAGTACATAATTATATCTAGGCGCTCTATTTGCAAAGAAAAAGTAAGTCCTCAGTTAGCCGGTAGTAAATTTCCAAATCGTCCTTGAGATGTTATATATTACTACAAACAAACATGTTTGTAAGATTGTAAGAATGATCTGTACATAGGAGTCACTGATTTACAGCAGAAACGTGTTCATGATTGTGTGTATTCAAGAGTATTTACACCCTTTTTACACTTTATTTCATAAAACAAACTGCCATGCTCTGCAAAGTTGAAAACTTACTCTAGTAGACGATTATTTACATGTACAATGTACATGTATTTGTTTTCATAATCTTTTTGGAATTTACTTAATATTTGACCCAATATCCCTTAGACCAATAATTGATGTGATTAGAATGTATAATTTCATTAATCCCGGCAAGTCCCATTTATCATTTAGGACTTAAGATATATTTCTTCCTTCTGAATTTCAGGTTTCAATCTTGCAGTGCTGTTGACCAACCTAAATGATCACATGCCAGGTGAAAGAAGGTAAATAAATATTCAGAAATTTATTTTGCATTCTTTTAAAAAGAATTTTTAAGAAGTACATTATCACAGTGTAGTGGAGAATGTTTGTATTCAGTTTATAAATGATCATCTTCATTCATCGTGCAACAAAGGAAGTACAATTAAAGTCAATGCTACCTGTCTTTGTGAAGGAACATGATTATGCAATAGTAATCAAAATCATAAATGAAAATTAGTTAGAAGCATGATACAATTGACTGTTACTATGTCGTCTTTAGAGAGCCAGAAAGCTGTCTACTCTGTGTGAAAGCATGCAAGTTTAATAACAGACAGCATTGTTTTTTATGTTTTATGTATGAAAAGTGGGATATATTTCTATTAATATCAAATACAGTCAAACCTGTTTTATTGACCACCTGTATAAAAAGACCACATTTTTTGTCTCCCTTGATGGTGATTTACATGGACACATGTATTAAAGGAACCTGTACATAAAGACTGCTGTTCTTGTCTCCTTGAGCGGTCTTTATATACAGGTTTCACTGTACTATTATCTCTAATTGTTTTACAGATTGGAGCGGTTCTTACTGCAAGCAGAGAGCTTGCTGACCTACTTTGAACCCTACCTGGGTCGTATTGAGATCATGGGTAAGTTCTGCACTGCCCCTCCCTCTTTCCCTGATTGTCATGCATCTACTGTACAACTGCTGTGACCAATCTTTGTTATAATTGAAAGTTTGTTAAGTTAAATATTTTGGGAGCAGCAATGGAGGGTACAGAGGAAAGTTGTGATCTTCAACAGTTAAAAGCACTGGTGATCTTGTATGTATGCGGTGCCATATTACTGTTATCAAAACTACTGTATGTTACACTTAATTTTCTTCCTGTTTAATTTGATTTCCTTTAAAATCTGTATCACTTACATTGGGTTTCTGTTATGAGGTATCTCACTCTTTCACATTGAATGGGTTGACTCACAGTTATGATTCACAAAACTCTACCTTGTTTGAAACTTATATATCGGTTTTGTTTCTTGTTAACTTCTTTCATACTACTGCTTATTTAATTAATTACCATTTGATTATAATAACTTATATTAATGACAATAATGAATATAATGATGATGATGATGATGATGATGATGATAATATAGTACTTGTATATGCACATGGAATCCTTTGTAAGAATGTATGTCTTTTGGCTGTACGGTTTTATCTCATCCATAGTATATATTAGTAAGATAAGTATGATGGGACAAAATAATCTGAATTTGTCTACCAATAATTTTAAATACTATTTGCTTGATGAGAGTCACAAATTTATGCTCATTATGTATTCTCTCAATTATTCAATTCATTATATACTTTTTTTCACCTGCAGGCAGCAGCAGGGGCATTGAGCGAGTATACTTCAAGATCACAGAATCACACAAGGCACAGTGGGAGAAACCTCAGATCAAGGTACAATTCCAATCATTTATCTTGAATCTTAAAATGTTACCCCCAGAAAAGATGCAACAAAACTACTTAGAAGAACATTGGTTTAATGCAGATTAAACATTATTTTTGTCATCAATTAATTTCAAAGATATTGATGGTATGCAGATTCTACAACAAAAGTAGTGGGACTAGCGGTTTATCCTCTTGACTTTCAATCTTGGAATTGTGGGTTCTAATCTTTCCCCATAGACAGTATTATATGTACATGTACTCTGCTTTGGCTAGAGATTCATCTTACCTTTAGAATAGCCTTCCTATCTCCATTGGGCATGTTCGTGTATCTCCAATTTGCATCTCCTTGACAACTTCAAAGGCTCCTTTATATGAGAAAGTTCCTAATCATCCCAATGTATAGTACTGTTGCAGTCTTTTAACCTTCTCTTGATGATATGATTCATAATTTAGGTAGCTTTGCAAAATGTTGTGCCACAAAAAGGTGCATACGGAGTGCAAAATGCAAAATTGTTGAAAATCACAATTTTATCACACAGAGGTAGAACCACATCATAATGATATAGAGCTGGTAAATACATTGTTCTATTGAGATTACCGGTAGGTTTAATATAACCTATCCTACATTCAGATCTGTCAAAACAGAACTTTTAAATAACGGACATCTCTAAGAATTATCACTTTTTCGTGCCGAACGCATCTTTTTGTGCCATGTCATTTTACTAAGCTACCTTAAGGAGTTGAGAAATTGGTATACACTGTTCATTATAGCTTAATACATGTATGTAGGAATAATGTGTTTAATTGTATGTATCCAGTAATTATTGATTTGTTGATTCATGTGTTTGTTTGTCTTTTTGTTTGTTTGTGGTATAGGAATCTAAACAACAGTTCCTCCACGAGGTGGTCAATGAAGGAGGTGAGAAGGAGAAACTGGAAGACTTTGTAAACTTCTGTGAGGACACCATCTTTGAGGTGAGCTTTACTCTCCTTACCTTCTCTAAATGATCATGCCCAGATATGCAATAGTTTATAGCTATATGACAAGCACATTTAGTTGTGATTTGGCAGTGATACACAGATCAACAAGTCAGCATTTTCGTTTTATGATGACGATTATTGCTCTTGCATGAGAAGGCGGAGTTATTATTATTATTATTTATTAGGCCAATCTTAAAAGCACAATACAATTACATTTTGACAGATCATGCAATACATAAACAATACAAGAGGAAAAGGGAGGGAGCAACTTGTGGGCCCGGTTAGAGGAGTTCCTATAGGTAGATAGTACAGGAACATGCAGGTAGAGTTAAGTTTTGGTAGTAGGTTGGTAGTGAATGATTAAATGTCACAAAATTATGACTACCCCATGTCAGGAAAATTTGTCTAAAGAGCCATAAGAGAATCAAGTCTTTGTTAATGGATATCTTCTTGGCCCTAAACAAAAGACCTTGTAATAGTAATACACTGTATGTACAAGAAGAATGATAATAATACATTTTTGTGAATGACCATATAAATGTAATAATAATAATTGTATTTATATGGTACCTTTTCCAGAGGTATGTTTTCAAATGTACGTTATATATATATAATGGAATGGTGTACTCCATTCTCCACTTCTAACTTGCCATGACCTGTAATTTTCCCCCTCACAGATGCAACACGCAACCAGCATCAGCGACACCGGCGAGAGCCTTCCCGAGGTCTTCATGAGCCTGCTGACCTTTGGCGCCAGCCGTGACTCCAACAACTGGCTGGTGTGGCTGGTGAGGGGCATGAGGCCTTCCAACATCCGCAGGCTGATGGGTGACTTTTTCAGCAGCTCGCAGTACAACATCAAGCAGATCCGCTCCCTGTCGCTCTTCAGGCTCTTCTTCGGCGTCATCAAGCTCATCTTCCTCGGTGTCTTCAAGCTCTTCAAGTTTGCCTTCGTCATTGTGGGGTGAGCCAAAACAGAAATTCTTGTCACTCTTTCTCTCTCTCTCTCTATCTCCAGACATGCCAACCGTTCCGATTTTAACGGAACTGTTCCGTTTTTGAAGTTTTTATAGCCCTAAAAAACGGAACGTTCCGATTTTGGGGAATTTGGCTTTCCATACATAACATTGATCCGATGGAGTGCTGAACGGATTGCATTGCGCAAGGTGCGTGCAGCGTGCACTGATATGTACGTACAGTGGCAGCGTGTTGCTGCGCGCCACGTGCACTCTGATATGTGTTTCCGTACGTAACATTTCCGTACGTAAATACTTGCGCTGGCAAATCTCGTAAGTATAATTTCTATACGTTTGGATGCGCATATCAGCATGCATGCATTCGCTATCGCGACTAGCGCACCGTATATGCATAGGGTCCCCATGCAAAATACGTGTTTCGAGGTACCGTATACTTTGTGATTTGTGATTTGTCTCGGAAGAAAATCTGTCAAAATGAGCGGAACAGCAGCAAGACGAATTCAGAAGTACAAACAGGAATACAAGGAACGATTTCCCTTTATTAGAGCAAGCACAAAAGGGGAGGAATATGTATACTGCATTTATTGTCGGCAAGATCTAAAGATCAGTGGTGGAGGAGCCAACGACATTACGAGGCACCTATACCGGTACATGTAGCTCAATGAGTTACAATAATTTTGGATTGTTGACTGTTGTCTGGAAAGTTGAATACCATTATTGCCAGTCTCATTTTATGCATAGATCTATGTCATGTATAATTATTGAATGAATGTAACTAGACTTAAATGCATCACTCTGCATGAGTGGCTAATTAAATTTATGTCTATTATCTGCTCTGCCTCTGCCAAGGATAAATTAAAATGTGGAATTCACTTCAATCACTTTTTTGTTTGGTATGACACAAAAATTACCCATAAACTTGGGTTGAATTTTAGGGGAAATGGTCCCTAAAATAGGCTCAGATTGCACCAGAGAGCATCTGGAAACCCAGAGCTTCCAGGGCCCTAAAGCGGGCCCTGGACCCCGGCTAAAAGGACTTCGCGCTTCGTGCTCGTGATGTGCGCTTTGCGCACATAGTGTACAGATTTCTGATTTTCAAATGTTGGCATGTATGTATCTCTCTCTGTCTGTCTGTCTGTCTGTCTCTCTCTCTGTCTGTCTGTCTCTCTCTCTCTCTCTCTCTCTCTCTCTTTTCTCTCTCTCTCTCTCTTTTTCACTCTCTCTTTTTGTCACTCTCTCTCTCTCTCTTTTTTTCTTTCTCTCTCTCCTCTCTGTCTGTCTTTTTCTCTCTCTCTCTTTTTTTCTCTTTCTCTTTTTTTTTCTCTCTCTCTATTTCTCTCTTTCTCTCTCTCTCTATTTCTCTCTTTCTCTCTCTCTCTCTCTCTCTCTCTTTCAGTCTCAATATGCTTGTTAGCATATGGGCAAGGCAAAAGTGTTTGGTCAATTGCTGCCCTATACATTACCAAAAATATTGGAAACTAAACAAAAATTGACATTGAAAGTGTCACTTTCCTTGATATTTGGTCTGATCTAATCTCTGTATAGTAGAGCTATCAGGTGAATATTACAATTATTATGATTACAAGAATCACAGATGTAGTCAGTAACGTATGGGACAGACTACCCTGGACATGCCCATGTGGATATCTTAACCATTTTGATACTCTCTGTGAGGCTAGTATACAATTCTGTCACCCCCCAAAAAAGGTTGCCAGTTTGTACAAAAATGTTGCTGTGTTGTCAAGCTGGAGCATGAAGAAAAAATTTGCAGGGCACCATTTGCTATGTTCTACACTGAAAACAATTCACAGGGAGTCCAGTTATAAATCTAGGAGCCCACGTGCACTGAAATGCTGTTGTGTCGTACCATACCATTTTTGCCCATAGCTTGCCTTGTATGTGTATCTTTCATGTAAGGCTGCTGTAAATAGTTTTCATTCTGTTCAAACTATTGAGTGTAAAAATATCAAATGTGCGACTATCTCATGTTATGTCTTGTTTGCACTGATCTGGGTTTGCACTGATCATACATGTATGAAAAGTTTTCTTTTACATGGGTATTGTGAGTGCTTTGTGATGTGCCTGAGGAATGTGCTTGCATTTTCATTGTCTAAAGCCGAATATAGTCATTGATCAGTCATAGAATAAAATAAGGGAATGTGAAATGTTAGTGTTTTGATGTGAAGGCGGTTTGCTTTTGTTGATGAGCTACTTTGATTTGGCACCCTGTGGTGCATGGAAATTGATATACTTATGGGCAGTTATGGTCATGAAAATATGTTGGCTTTTTTTTTTTTTTTTAATTTTTTTTTTTACTGTAATCAAACTGTATGTAATAGCAAGATCATTGCAAAGAAATGATTTAATAATTCCGTTTTAATGAAATGGCATGAAATGTGAAGGATGTTTTTTTCCTGAGAAAATATGGAAATGGTGTGTTAAATTAGAAATGGGGAAAACATTTTGCTTTCCTCACTCTTTTCTGTTGCACATGCCCCCCCCCCCCCCCCAAAAAAAATCTACTGGATTCCAAATCTTAAATGATAATTGCATAAGACCTATAAGTCCTATCAACTTAAGAGCACACGTATAGTTTCCCCCCCCCCCCCCCCCACCCCCAATAGTGTGTTAGAGATAAGAGAATGTCAGGTCCATTGAATATTCTAGTCTAGCGCCATCATGTGACAAGATATATACAGTGCCATAAATATCTTGGTCTCCCAGGATGTGTATCGCTTTAATTTGATTGCAAGTTGTGATGCCTTGATGCTGGGTTACATATCAGATTTCAATTAAAGCTGCACTCTATGGTTTGCTTTGATGAAATGAGTTGAGAGTATTTTTAAGTTCTTATTGGCTTCATGTTTATGATTGTTATTTAGACATTGACTCCCATGACTCGCAAGATATCTTTTTCGAGGGAATATAATATTAAAGAGACAATAGTGTGAAGATTTTTAATGATGTTTATGATGAAATGCTGAAACCTTTGAGTGGATAGTTCTTCTAGCACTGCTCCTTTTAGTGATGGGAATAACGCATGTATTTTTCTCTTTAATCTTGATCATGTGTAATTCAAAATAAATTTGATTATATATGTAGTGAGGGCCATCAAAACAAAGTAAATCCGTATTTATATCTAAATACCAGAAGCAAAACTCCATACCTATTATTTGATCTACCGGTATATAATATTTCCTTTTCTTTTTTTAATTTAAATGAAAATATCTTTTTGAAATGCAAATTAGAAAATTTGGAAGAAAATTGAAATCGATGAAAGATATTGGATGCTCGTGTAGATGTAGATTCGCTGTAGATTCGCATCACTGTACCCCCTCAAGATTGTCTTTAATTGCATTTTTAAAACATCACTTGTCACTATTTGATAATTTGATAATTTGCACATGCAATTGACCAGATGGCATGTAAAACATGCACATTCAGGATGAGTGCATATTCTGTTCCATCCAATTATAACAATTTCTTTCTTAAATAAAACCTTTATACAAACACAGTTATATGATTTGGTTAAGTAATGGCCCTTGAATGTAGCATGCACAAACATGACTCCACAAATTGGTGCAAGGTTGAAATAACATTTTCTTTCCTATTCAAGACAATCCATCTGTCAAAAACATGCAAAGAGGAAGCGAAATGAACATGTTAAACTAGTAATTGTTGTGTGCCCCCCCCCCCCTATTTCATGCATGTTTCAATAATAGGCCCACAACTGTCATAAATGTTTATGACCTTTGTCATCTTTCTCCAAGAGATAAAATGAGAAAGAAGGAAGCAAGCACACATAAACTTCACAAAGCTTGTGAGTAATTTTAATCCCTTGTGTAAATGTTTAGTCACTGTGAAGAGGAAATAAATGGATATACCAGTATATTCTATCCATGCATGAAATTAAATACCTTAGACAGTATTGGGTTAATACCTAAAAGGTTTCTTTATACCACATCCTTTCACGAACTTAACGTCCAAGCATGGTTTTTATGCTTGTAGAATACTGGGATATATAAATTACAAAAAGCTGGAGAGAGTCCGGTACGAAGGAATTAGGTCTACTTTTAGAAATTAACAAATTTACATATCTGTTTGTAAATTCCCATACTGTTTTTTGATATATGTAGTATATATTTTGCAGTAGAAATTTAAAAATTCATTGAGAAACATTAATCTGTACATGTATCTTTCAATGTAGTTTTAATTGGTTGCCATTTGTTTTAATGGTATTTTATTCATTTATAATCAGATCAATTAAAAAGCAAAAATTAAACCTTCTCAGTAAGTTTAAATATAAATGATTACATTCACTTCTGCATATTTCTTCAATGTATCAAGTAGCAATTAATCATCACTTTTGAAGTGTTCATTTGAAGTGCATAGTGTGCAAACACTTAATTAATCGTTAATCAAGGTTAACATTTGGTCAAAGCACAGGATGAAAACAACTGAATGTCTGGTCTTGGTCTCAACGATGGTGATCCTAAATTTGCACCAACAACTATTGCTTTTGACTTTATTTTGCCAAAAGTACATAGGATTAGGGTTGCAATTATGATTTAGAATACCGATATAGGATGAAGGTTAGGGTTGGGTATGGTGTTTGCAATGGCATTAAAGTTAAGAATCCAATTAGTGTAAGAAATTACTACCGAGGAGCGGTTGCAGGGGTATGTGTCATACATCCCTTGACGATCCAATACTAAGTTGCAGACAGAGATATATAACACCTTTTTCTTCCTCAAAGACATCTTGTCCCTTTAACGTTGATTGAGGAAGTGTAAGCTGTGAAACAGTAATGTGATTTCCTTTGCTGTGCTGAAGCAGTGGGATTGAATTCGACTTCCTTGTTCTTTTGCTTGTTAGCCATGAATAGAAACTAGAGCGCTGATTTCCCAGCTGAATCGTAATGCTCAGATTTACATTTATGGTAGAAGCAAAGCTTATAAAGGTTGTGTAAATAAGTGTTGAGACTTCTTTCACATTTATTCTTCTTTGGTTTTCACTCTTTTGTTTTGCTTCTTCTTTTTATCACCCCTTTTTTTACTCTCTCTATGATATCTCTCTCTTTCTGACTGTCTCTCTCCACATATAAATATGTATATGTATAATCCTAGCTTTCTTACCTCTATTCCATCGTTATTTAATCTCTCTCTCTCTCTCTTACTCTGCCTTTCTTTCCTGACAATGAACCCACTCCTCTCGCTCTCTCTGCCTGCCCCCCCCCCCCTCTCTCTCTCTCTCTCTCTCTCTCTCACACTCTCTGGCACACCTACTGGTAGCCTAAAGAGTGTTGTGTATTATTGAATAGCAAGCAATTTGTTTACAATCCTGTATCTGTACGGAGTATTTCCTGGGGGGTGTTTTTAAAGGGAGAAACTAAGCAAACATATCAATCAAACTAGGCAAACATCTTATGTTTGTCTACCACCATGATTAACCAACCCAAAGACTAATAGACCATGAGCTATTTTACTAGTGGATTATTTCTGTCCTGTAGATTATATGGATAAAAATATTAATTCTAACAACAAATGTTGCTGTGGTGTACGTGAAGAGATGAGGAAATTAATGCAGCGAGTGAGATGAGAAAGGGGGAGAGAAAGAGAGAGGAGAGGGAGGGTGAAGAGAAGAGAGATACTGAAGAAGAGGGGGTGGAGAGAGGGGGAGGTGAAGAGAGGGTGAGGGGGAGAAGGATCATGGAAAGAGGGGGTATAAATAAAGGGACAATAAGAAAGAGAAAGAATGGGCAGAGAGAAAGAAAGAAAGGTATTGAAGAGGGCGAGGGGTAGAGAGGGGTATAAGGAAGAGGGAGAGACAGCGAAAGAGACATACACTCTGGAAGATGGAGAAAGAGGAAGAGGGAGATAAGATTGGATTGGAGAGAAGAAGAAGAACAAAAGAATGGAATAATAAGCACTCAGAGATGGCAGTAAGAGAAGATAAAATGTAGAAAAAAAGGAAGTTTAGAGAGAGAGAGAGAGAGAGAGAGAGCTGTTATGCAACATATACAAGAGGGTAGAATATTGAGAGTGAGAGCTGTAAGGCAAAATAGTAAGGAGGTTAGAATATTGAGAGAGAGAGAGAGAGACTTGGGGGGGTAGGGGAAGAGACTTCAAAATCCCTTTTTCACAACTTTTGAACCTTGAAATATTTTCGAGTTGATTTTTACTATTCATTGATTAATATATTGTGAAATGATTCATGATACAAATATTTTTAAATATTAATTACCAAGAAAAGTGAGAATTAAAAAATATTAAACTTTAAAAACTAATCCATTACAATCGTAATTCAAGCAAGAAGTTTCATGTCATTGCTGAGGATAAAAGATATGGGGTTAAAAATAAGGTTTATGTCTTAATATTTCAGACTTATTCCGTATTTGAATTCAGCGTGATCTTTGATTGACCCCAACCGAGTTACATTCACAGAATTCATTCTATTCTCCCAGTATGAATAGAATTTCCAATGCGAATCACCTGGGCAAATATTGCTCTGTATATCTACAGTAAAACAGAACCCTACGTCATGCCAGCAGCTCATGCATGTCACTCCAACAAGCTAAAGCAAGCCATTAAAGTCAGACTCTTTTTTTTTTCTTGGAAATTAGTGAAGTATAGAAAAATATCAGTGTAAATGCAGCTAGAGTATAACTTTTGACCTCTATCTATGAATCCAGACCAGACCTACTAATCTAGTGTTAATCAGAGTATCCTAAACCTTGTTAGTGTTCCCAAGAATGATTGCTATAGACTTGTTCCCATTTCCTTTTTCCTGGGCATCTTTTTGTCCACTTATGCCACCTTTGCCTAACAGTAGCATTTCCTTTGAAGATATCCTGGTAAGGTTTCCTGTATGAAAGCCTCAAAGGTTGGTCCAACCAAGAACAACAGCAATTGGCTCTCACAAGTAAATATATGTACATAGTGATTTATTGTGTTCATATTGTCGGCTTCCATGCAAGGAGGCCATTATTGCTATTCACAATTTTGGCTCTTACATCCTTATAGCCTACAATATTAGCCTGTAAACTAGGAATGCATACATTCCAAAAGAAAATTGTCTTTGAATCATCACTTAAGGATACATATAATACAATTTGTTATGTTGGCAGCTGATGGGCTCAATTGTATAGATACATGGCCAGCAATGTACGTTTCTAGGAATACTTAGTTTATTGTTAATTGTATCTTTAAAGTTTCTTTTACTATTATAGAGAGTTATGTAAAAGTAGATTACTACTACAGTAGACATTATTCAGCTTCTATGCTTCCTAACTATTTATGGTAATGCAGCCAGTACCTTTATTGATAAGGCTTTTGTTATTCAATGAATTGTAAAAATTGTAGTTACCAATCCATTTTATTATGCAGCAGATCTTAATGTTTTGTAACACTGTGTATCGTAGTATGCTGTAATACTACACTAAATAGATAGAAAATTCCACTTACAGTAATACACAAAATCATGTAATTGGTATTGTATGAAATCTGAAAGAAATTCAGTCATCCCTTTTCTTTAAATTCCCCACCATACACACTGCTTCTTCAACATTTTAGTGACTTTAAGAACTCTATATCCACCAGAATCCTTTCAATTACTTTGATACCACACTTTCTTTTTTTCAATCTACAATATTTAGTGTTAGTACCGATATGTTTACTATATTTTTCAAATTGGCGAGTAAAAATTGATGTGTACATTGCTGATGGACCATTCTACATTCATAGGAAAATCATTTATTATTAATTGTTATCAAATCAAATCAAATCAAATCAATTAGACAAAACGACAGTTGCTTGAAGTTATAACATTTGGCAAGGAGTTATTATGCTGTAAATACAGCCTGTATGATGTAAAATAGGCAAGTTTATACATGCAATGAAATTCCATTCATGAACTGGACAACAGTTGACCTTGACAACCTTAGAAGTTGAATGGTTGTTTGCCCAACATACAAAAGATATTATATGCAACCTATATTTTGACTCTCAAATTATATTTCATTTCAAACTGTTACTAGTTTAGTTCAATAAATGATTAGTACCGGTAGGCAGGTGGGGAACTGAGATTTTAGAATTAGTCTTGAATTTTAATGAGTCATGAAAACGGTCTATTGTGATTGCGTTGCAAATGAATACAGGTCACCTATGGGATCATGCATGAATTAGCCCCCGCATACCGGCCGGTATCTCTCTTTTGTTGGTGGTCCTCATCCGCCTATTTTTCGGCTAAATATCAACATTCCTGGAACTTTTGTTTAATTGTGTAAGCTCGTGATGCTTCACTTGACCTGTAGTGTACTCACTAAGCTAATGGGAGGTTGGGTCGGGGTTAAGGAGAAAAATAATTTGTAAGCTTTCTTGTTAATTTTATGTCAGTTTTGAAGGGACACTGTGTATCATAAAAGAAACATTCCATGAAAAGGATTGCTCATCACATACCCTCACATTCGAAATGTAACAAAAACTAGCTTGAAAATTTGTACCAAACTTTCATACCATCTTTGCGTATATAGTCCCATATACCTTTTTCTGTGTGCTGTGCTTGCGACTTTCACCAGGGTATACTCAATTTCCTATCATTTTGATTATTCCAAAACCTCACATAAAGTTCATAACCGATCTTTCCTAGTCGCTTTCAGACGTTTTTTTTCCTAAATAATCGAATGACCAGTACTCAACTGTATGATGCCAGAGAAGGGAAATTCAAGAAACTTATTTGACAATACTTTTAGGACTGGAATCAATGAATAAAGAAAAAAATTGTGAATTAATCAAGTACCTTTCCTGTTTGCTTTATAAATAATTCTATAATTTTCCAGTATATTAGTTCTTGATGAAGGAAGAGATCTATAGGTGGAATATGTGTTAGAATTATTTGTCCATTAATATAACTAAGGCAAATAATGATATAATGTATTCTCTTGAGGAAATAAAACAAATACATTTTTTGTAAGTACATAACAAAATTTAATATAATGCTTGCAAGATTTATTCCAGATTTACTGATTTGTGTTTGATAGATCACAACTAAAATAAATTCTACAACTTTCTTATATCCCTAAATTAGATTTCCCTCAATTAGATTTTCCTCAAACTTCTCGGAGCAATGTCTCTTGATTTGTTTGTCTCCCTTCCTTCTTTGCAACTTACTGTCAGGGTTGATTGCCCTGTAAATCTTCTTGAGTGATTAAGCTCTCAAAAGAATACAAAGAGTACAAAAGGGGCAGTTTGTCACTGCATAGATAATCCATTTGAATCATATTGGTGACTGTATCGCTAGCTAGTAAACAAATCAAGATGACAATATACATAGGTAGTAGGGTGATATTTTGTTTCCTTAAAAGGTATTGGTGTAGTTCTTGTGAAATTCAGTAATGAAATTTCAAAATTAGAGAATTCGAACTATTACTAGAATTCCAGACCAGCTAAGTTAGTATGTTTGTACTGCGACAATCTGTATTGTCAGAATGAATGGTTTATATCTCTGATAGAAATGTTTTTTTAAAAATACCATTCCAATTCTAACAATGATAGACTAGATTATTTTAATGGTAATTTTGTAGCTTTACTAGGTTCAGTCATAAGATGATATTTGGATGCATGTCATAAATAATTCCATCTTTAATAAGATTCATCAAATAACAAGTCCAGTTATGTATGGGAACTGTTCGTTCGCTAAAAAGCATATGCGTGTATGTGACATGCAAACATCCGGAGCAGAAATGAAAAATAATTTTCTTGCATGCCCGTTCAACCATTGCATTATGTATCATTCATACAAGCATGTACCTTGTAATTCAGTTTGTGTACCATTATATTACATAATATCTTGTATGGAATTACTTTTGTCCTCATCAAAATGTCAGTGTCTTTGAAGACCTGGATATAAATAAGTTGATACCAGTAAAAAGAGCACCATCCTGCAAAGAAATTTGAGTGTGTTGACAATATTAAATGGGTTGACAGGTGCTGGTCTGTCTTGACACTTTTGAATGTGAGATTGTGATATGGGTGAATGCTGATGACGTAGATGACAGCTTCGTGCTAGTAGTCTGTTAGTAGTCTGGAGCCTCAGACTCTCTCTTGACACTTTAGGTGTCATTTGAAATTAGTCTAAATGCTAGAAAATTCAGACTTTGCATTTTCTAATTATGACTGACCTGTTCTTATTCTTGTGGATTTCATGAAAGGGAGGGGGGGGGGTGAGTAGGTACATTAGGGTGAATTAGAAGTATAGGCCTGATATACAGTAGTTTTTAATGCTCACACGCTCATTAAAACTAGATTTTAGAATGTACTTCCGTGTAGCATTGCCATTATAAACATTTATGGTCACATATCATATACATGATTGTCGTTATAAGGCCCCATTAAATTATATGCATTATGTGCCCATTTCTTAGAATTGTGATGACTTGTAGAATTGTTAGAAAATAATTTTCCAGAGACCCTCACAATTACTGCTCATATTAATTTACCAGACATCAGCTTTAACTACATCAATCAATCATCGTTGACAATTAATTGTATTTAGTTTCAATCCTTCTGCTACGAATCATGTTGAAAATGTTGATAATTATTACAGAGGCCTTCATTATTATTATTATTTTGTAAAAGCTAAATCGTTACTGACACAATCGAGTTTTAAAGAATGAAAGAGCTTGTGTGTAGACTATGTATTGGCATTTTATTGAGGCGACATGCTATTGGTGTCAAACCTCGTCTAAAAGTAGAGCGAGCAATTAGTACATATCTTTAAATTCTGTCTAAAGCCTATTATTCACCAGCTCCATGCCAAAATAAAAAACAGAATGCTTTGAGTCTTTCAATTCATTACTGTACACAACTGCAAGTCATGTCCTGTCATATTATCTACAGATCTACAGATCTGATGAGGGTAAAGTGTAGGTGTATGATTGCCAAATAAATCCCTAACCCATTTATTGACTAGCATTTGTTATTGCATCTTGGCAATTAAATCAAAGGTTTATTACACATTCCATTCCCATGACGTCACGCGTGGATTGTGCTCTATCTCTTCCCATCATCTCCATATATTGCAGAGGAGTGAGTGGTTGCTAATGCTATGCTTTATAAAATGAGTCACATTTTGCTTGTGAATATAAATAAGATGAGCCTTTGCCCTTTGTATATGTATATATATATATATTGGGCCGTGCATGTGCAATGCCGCTGGGATATGTTGAAGTGTACTGCATGCACCCTTCAAGCACATTCACGTTAAAAATAAATTACATGTCACGTATGAGTCACATGGACATGTATAGGAGGGATAGAATGGAAGAGACAGACAGTCAGACAGACAGACAGACAGACAGACAGAGAGAGACAGACACAGACATACATAGAGAGACAGAGAAAGAGAGAGAGAGAGGGAGAGAGAGAGAGATAGAATGGAAGAGACGGACAGACAGAGAGAGAGAGAGAGAGAGACAGAGAGAGAGAGAGACAGATAGAAACCGATCCCATGCAAAGTGGTTGTGGTTTAGTGCACATACAAGTGTAACCTACATTGTAATTTACTTCCTGTAATTCATTTCAGTAAAAGCTTTGTATTGCTGACTGCTGTTGTTATTCAATCGCATTGTAGCCAGAAGGGCGTTAACTATATAGCCCTTCTGGATCCAAAGTCCAAACAGACCATAGACTATTAGCTGGGTCATCAACACAACTTTTTAGTTTTGCCTGCCATTGGCTATATCTCCCCCCCCCCCCCCCTTCTCTCTCTCTCTCTCTCTCTCTCTCTTTCAATTATTTAACTTTTTATCTCTTCTTTTCTCTATTCTCTTTCTTTCTCTTCTGTTTTCCCTCATTTTCTTTTCGACTTGTGTACCTGTTGTCGATTTTCTTCTCTGTTCTCTCTGTATATGTTCTCTCTGTATAATGTTCGTTCTCTCTCTCTCTCTCTCTCTCTTTTCTCCTATCTATTTTGTCTCTTTTCTATTCTTTCTTTCTTTCTTATTCTCTCCTATTAAATCCTATCCAATCAGCACTCCTCCCCTCTCTCTCTCTCTCTCTCTCTCTCTCCCTCTCTTTGTCTATCTCTACTTCTCTCTTTCTCTTTCTATCTTTCTTTCTCTCCCTCTCTCTGTCTCTCTATGTCTTTCTCTTCTTCATGTCTGCATGCTGGTAAAATGATGTGTATTAAACTCAATAGTTTCTCCCTTTAATGACATACCCAGGTATTGTTTCACCCCTGCTTTCCAAGGTCTCCCCCTCTGTATATAAGCCCTAGACCCAGACAAACTTGTGAAACCCGTCACTCAACTATTATTGCACTTGGCAAACACGGAACCATTTTATATAATCCCAAACTGCAATGCAGCCCAGCCCCCAAAGTGTCCTGACCACCTGATTCTGTTTGCTCACAGAGCGTGAGACATGCCCTTTGTCAACGCAGACACAGTTTCCCGGCCTCATTATCATAATGCATGCAAATGGCACCCAAAGCAGATGCGTGATTGACAGCCCCAAGTCATGCATTATGCATGAGAGAGTGCATTGTGCGAGGTGGTCTGATGAATATGCATGAGTTGCACTGCATGGCTGTTGCAAGTTGTGTTTTTTGCCTTGTAAGGGCTGGTAATGTGGATTCATTGTTTGTGTATGGAAGATCTTTCTCAGAATATAACCATTATGTCATTATTTTGTTAACTTTTACATGTCATCTACAATGCTAACTGCTCTTTAATAATGAAATAAAACCCTTTTCTAGGAAATATTGGCAATAACAAGTAATTTAGCACTTCCCTTCTTTTAATCAATCCCATATATATATATAGATATAATTAATTGCTGCTATGAATATTTTCTGATAATCTTAATTGTTTTAAGATATAAGTGACTAGCTGTTGTAAAAGTTACCCTAAACATATATATAAATACTTCTAATAAAGATAGATCAGACATAAACTAAGAACAAATAGATTGTGAATGTGATGTTTTCCAGTTAATACAAAAATACAAAAGGGTGTTACCTCTGTGTAAAAGTGTATGAGTTAATCCTCATCTAGCACCAAAGATACAATCTATTATCATGGGATCATGTTAGATAATCAATATCACACCAAGTTGATATACTGCATGTTCCATAGACAAAATTTCAAAGTTTGAATAGATTATATAGATCTTTTAAATTAATACACATATAAAAGCTCACCAGCAAATCATCTTTTGGAGACAACTCCCCGCCCCCCCCCCCCCCAAAAAAAAGGAAGGTAAAAAAAAAATGTTTTTCCATTCTTACATGGTACATGTACTTTTACACTGTAGAATGTTAACAAATGTTGTATTTTTGTATTATTTCATTAATAAATGTACTGACCATCAGAACATTTATGTACTCAGAGAGTTGGTAGATTTATTTGTAAAAGGTTGCACTTGGTGATCACAAACCTTGGCAGAATTTCACCTGATAATGCAGCAAATTTTATAACTTAAAGACATGCTTTAAAAGAAATATGCGAATGAAATATTATTTTTGATTTTTTTTTTTATCATCAAATATTTAAGATCCTCCCCCTAAAAATTAAAAAAGATTCCCTTGTAATGTTATCGCTTACTGCAAATCAGCTTGCATATATATTACTTATTGATATGTCAGTCTATCCTCTAGCAAGCAATCATCAAGATGAAGCAACCTTTAACAAAAGGTCATTCCTACACTTGAATACCTCATCCTTTTAACCCTTTCTGTGCTGAGTGAAGATATGAAAACTGCCCAAATTTAAGATAAACTCTAGTTTTGGTAAAAAAAAAAAAAATTAATTCTCACAGAATCCAAAGAAACTTACACTGAATGTTCAAGATTACAAATAAATGACATGTGCCAAACAATTTTGGAAGAAAATGTACACTGGCGGAGTAATGAGCATAGAAAGACAAGGAAATCAAGGTAGTACTAGCCCGACACCATGTGTGTTGTCTCATATATAGCTTTCTGTGTACAGTGCTTGTTACTTTACCAAGACTTGGTCAAATTTATTATGATTTTGATGACTCCAGAACCTTGCAGTGCACACCAATACTTACATGCTACATGATCAACTGTTTCTAATCATTTCCACACCTTTTCTTTCACAATGCAATCGCATTACCAGTACTAAAGTTTATCTTTAAGTCTTGTTCATGTACAAGATTATAAGGTGCAGTCGAATGGATGAAAAGTCATTTCATCATCTGCCCGCAAGAAGACTGTTACTGCATAGCTTTCTTGAATGCAGGTATTGATTTATCTTTCTCAAATTAAACAATTATCATGAATTGGAATGATGGTTGGTATGAACAATATAAAAGGAGAGCAGGACAAATATTTCCTCACTAAATCTGTGGAGTACATGATTTTAAATTTGATAACACAGAAAGGGTTGGAATATAATCTTGTCATCGCCTAATATAATACCATTGATGTTTAACCCGTCATCCTTGTCTATCTCTTACATATTTCTAACACCCTCCAGGAAGCTGATAGGGCTGCTCGTTGGTACCCGAATCTTGGAGGATGCTCGCGAAATCACAGGCAGCATCAAACATTCTCTCCATGTGCCCCGGGTTGCTAGGCGACAGACATCGTCACTCATCAATGTGCCTGGATATGGCATGCCATCAGCGCGGAGGTGAAGATTCAATCTCCTTCATCCCTTCCCCCCTCCCCCTCATCCTGCTCTTCTTGCCCCTCTGTCTTTCTGTTTCTTTTCCCTTCTTCTTTCCTTTGTATTCCCTTCTTTCTTCAATACCGGTACCTTCTTCCCTTCCCTTCTCTTTTGTTTCCTTTTGCTCTTCTCTCCTTCCCCAATTTGTTCTCTCCCTTCCATTTGATCATCCCTCTTCTTGCTATCCTCTTTCTCTCCTTCCTCCTGCCCTTGCCCCCCTCATCCCTTCAACTCCCCCTCCCCTGATCCAGCACTTCTGCACTTCTCCTCTTATTTTTTCCTCCCCTTTCCTGTATCCCTCCTTTTCTCTCCCCCGCCCCTTTTATCATCCCTTCCTCATTACCCCCTCTCCTTGTCTCCATTCGTATTCTCCACTTCCATCTTCCCACTCCCTATTCTTCCTGTTCCCTTCCCCCTCCCCTCCCCCTCCCCTTCCCCTCCCCTTCCCCCTCCCCATCTCCTTTCTTTCCTCCCTCTCTCTATTTTTCACCCCATACCCTCTTTCCCCCCTTCCCCCTCCTTCCCCCTCCCATTTTCTTATTGCTTCTCTCCTACTTCTTCTCTCACTTATCTTCTCCACTTTCCCCTCCCCTTCTCCCCTCCCCTTTTCCCCTCACCTTCTCCCCTCCCCTTCTCCCCTCCCCTTCTCCCCTCCCCTTCTTCCCTCCCTCTCCCCCTCTCCTCATCCCTTCCTCCACCTCTCCTTGCATCCCCTTCTCTGCCTAACCCCTTTCCCCTCCCTATCCACCCTGCCCTTTTTGTTGTTGTTATATTTTTTATAATATACAATGTATGTGGAATAAATTTGGTAAAAAAGTGTTTTATATTTTCCTAATTTCATTATTGACAAGTAAGCATGAATCATGACATGACTCTTTTTCATATTTTTTATTTACAGATTTTGTTCTAAAAAGTGGCATGTTGTTTAATGTTAAAGGACATGTAAATATCTTTATCATTTCCAGGTATTAAAAGCGAATGGTTATGAACGTCATATTGAATTATACAAGGCCTGGGTAATATTTGAGGAACATATCATTTTAATCTTTCCCAGTTTTCTTCATGTTTTTTAATTAAAAATATAAAGGCATAGTTCTAGTATTTGAAAATATTTACTTCTGAAGTCAAGATTGTTTTAAACGTGTAGAAGCTATCTTTTTGTTTGATATATAAAGGATAAAGTATTGCAATCTAGTTAACCTTTTCTTTGTATAAACATGTAGCTGTACAAGTCAGATATTTGACCTAGACAGAAGATTTGTTCTTGTTTTTATTTTTAGCATAATTTTTTTGGTATTTATGGATTTAAAAAAAAAATTATTGTGACATCCTAGAGATGTTGTTGTATTTAGTCATGTATTTTCTATTTTATTTCATTTCCAATAGGAACACCAGTTTCTGGCAATATCTCACCTCCCAGTATTATACCAATGTCCATTCGATGTAAGGTGTAGTCCTCCTTTCCAACAAGAAGAAAATGCTAGCTTTCTAATCACTCTCACCACCAAACCACTCACTATCAGTCACGGGCATAACAAATTCAATTCACATAGAGTGGTTACACATACAAATATAATGTATATTCTCACCCTTTGTTCATGATGTTGTGTCCGTTCAGTGCTAGCCATTTTTGGGGGGTAACTATTTTTTCCTCGCCGGCTTCTGTTGATATTTTGTTTATTGATTCATTTTTGTTTGGTATTTGCTAACCTGTTCTATGTAATGAACATAATTACAATCATGTTGCATTAATTTTGTTAATTCTATATGCAGTATTCGGAGTGGGGCAGAGAGGTGCTGCATTTATTCTTTGACATTCAGATTTTATACTATTCAAAGTAATCAGTATACACTTATTCTCGACTTTTACACATAGAGGAAAGAAAAAATGTCTTTATTTTTCTTCAAAGTGGATTCCTTAAACACTTGCAATTAATGTATGAATTCATATGATTATTCATTGATTTCAAATCAATTCAAGATCAATTCAAATCAGTTAAAGTTTATTCCATTAAAGGAACACAAACAGTATTTATGTATTTTTTTTAGATTAAGAGAAATAACAAATTAAGTGTAGATTTAGAAATGTTGTATTGTTTTATGTGGGAATAGAAGGAATTGTGCCTCTTATATGTAATGATATAATGGAATAAGTTAATAGTCACTTTTTATATTCAATATAATTCAATATAATATCCAATAATTTTGTTGTCCTTTATTTACATTATTCCTAATCATCTAACTCTGTTATATTCTCAAAATCCATCTCTGTATTTCATATCCCTTCTCTGATTCCTTTTTGTTTTTATGTCTCCGCCACAAAAGGTGGTGCCAGAAGCATCATTGATTCACTTCTCCTCTATCTTTTTTCCTTCTTTCTTCCATTTATTAAATATGCAATAATCAATGCTCTACTATCTCCATGTTCAAATAGCACAAAGAATCAACACAACTTACTTGAACATTGTAACCATCCTTATTAGCTAGTCTCTCATACAGATGTCATTCCATTATTAGCTTCAAATGCCTCATTTCCTCTCTTTTATGAGATGGACCATAGCTTATAGCAATCACTTTACTCATACTCATCTACAACAGTTTATTTGTAGCTAAATGTATTAGCGAAGAAATTTATAATCATTAACATGCTGACACTAACATTTCACTACCTACTCTTAATTAGATATTCAGTTGAAATAAAATTTACTGAAATCTTCATAGCAATTAAGAATTCTTAACATTCATTTAAAGCTTATAATATATGAACACTACTTCTGATTGCACCATCACCATTTTCTTCTCTTCTTAATACATTCCATTTTAGTACTGCTCAGGTAGCTTTCTGTAAGATATACCATTGGATATATTTTTACTATTTTTCTATAAAAATCCACAAGATAATTGTGTCTTATTTCTATAACTATCTTATCATGAAATATGATAATTAATTTATTTCTTGGTGAGTTTACAAAAAGGTGCTTAATTAGATGTAATGTAACTGTCATCCTCAGCAACTTTTGAATCAACACTATATTTGACATGTGAAATGTACATTTACGTCCACAGAAAAATCTGCTAAGGTTACTGATGCTTCACTGGGCTTATTCTTAATCTCCATATAAGAGTGCAACATTCCCCGACTGCTTCAAATTCATACTAGTGAATAATAAATTCAGATTAAAATAGTAATATCTGCATGATTGATTCAGTTGTAACTATGCAGAATTTGCAAATTTTTGAGATTGGGGATTATAATTTCATCATAGGGGATTATAAATTTCAAAAGATAAGACAAAACTACTTCTGTTCACATTTATTTTCAAGATCTACATTTAACTAAAATGCCAAGAAGAAACATAGAATCAATCAGTTGATGGAAAACATATGGTCACTCATATCCTCTGTTTTGTGCCAGAAGGGCATTAAATCTGTGTTTAGTGATTAAAATTAATGACTTTCTGGCTCCAAATATTCACTAACTACATGTGCAAGTGTTAACACCAGTGTCATTGATTAGGAGAGTTTGGCCAACTTCGTTCGAGTTGGGAGCAATATAGCAAATACCGCTTTGTTGGGCAAGCAGAAGAATTAAAACAAAAGAATATATGCCATGTTGTAACCAAATGAAACCATGTTGGCCAAACTGCATAGATGGCTCTGTGTGAAACCATTCTGTAACCATTCTGTAACCTTTCTGTAAGTAATGTTTTCTATATGTATTCCTTTGTTTAGGGACACTGTGTCTGCCTTTGGCATTGACTTTTTGAAAGGCAAGGGAGGAGGAGGCGGCGGAGGAGCAGGAGGCCAAGACCAGTACAAGCTCAGGATGAGGAGGAAACGACGACCTTTGACCCCATCCTCCAGCTTTGACTTCGACGAGGAGATGTCCATGGATAACATGCCGCCCCATACCCCCTCCGAAGCCTCTGATAGCTCCTTTGATTCAGGGGCCATGGCCAAGGTTGGAATTAGCCCTGATTTGATTTGATTGGATAATTCAATTTGTTTTTATTTGATTCGATTTGATACGATTCGATTTGATTTGAATTGATATATGATATGATTATGATATGATTATGATATGATTATGATATGATTATGATATGATTATGATATGATTATGATATGATTATGATATGATTATGATATGATTATGATATGATATGATATGATATAATATAAATGGAGATTTCGTAAAGACCAACTTTAAATATGTTGAATAGCACTGCCATAATTCGTATTCAATAGTACTATAAGTGGTCTACTATAGGCAGTCTCACAAACTTCATATATTGTTTGTGATAATCTCAAAACAAGGAAGCTTTACTTACTTGTTAAAATTAAAAATGGGCTCATTAACAACATTCTTTTCATGAGACATTGTTTTTATCAAAACGGAACAATGAAAAAAACATTTTGATATTGAACACCTCTAAAAATCTCAGTTGTGCATGCTTGGGATTTTGATGGCGCTCTAGAGGTTGAATTGATGTAAAGTTGCCACTTTCATTTTTACCCAAATATTTTTTGTTATAATTTTATGAAATGATTATTTTATATATATAAAGATTTTATCTGTACATCTCTGTATGCGGCTACTACCGTAATAAATGACGATACTTCCGAGAAGGCTTCCAGTTGTGCTTTTAATAGTTGGAAATATTTTTTTCTTCTTTCAGAATGACTTTTCCATGCCGGATATGTCTGCAGGGCGTCGTGATAGCACTGTCTTCCCAAGGTAAGCAAAGGTTGTTGTACTGAACTTCTCAGGAGCTGTGTTGTGTCTATGGGTGTCAATCCTTCTGAATTTTTGCTGCAATATTTATAATCTGGCTTTAATTGTAGATAGTATCTCAATTTTGGACATAAGTGTTGGAAATTCAGTCCAAAAGGATCATCCTCAGGTGGTTAAACCAGGTTCATTAAACTTAGGCTGCTTGCAAGGAATACAGGCCAATGAGCCTCTAATTGTCATTTCTATGCAGTCTCTTCCTAGCAACAGAGATGCCATCAGCCCAAGTCAAGGAGGAGGAAGAGGAGGAGGAGCCTGTCTACGAGCCTCAGATGACCAGGGTCAAACAAACCGTCGTGGTAAGCATCCCTCCTACTATCAAAATATTATAAAAAATCATGATGATTATAGTCATGATAATATTGATATACTACATGTAACATCTGCTACTACTTTTACTACTACCACTACTACTAGTAAAGTAAATGTAAAGATAATGATAATGATAAATAATGATGATGGTAATATTTATGAAGATGATGATGATGATGGTGATGATGATGATGATGGCGGCTTCTTATAAAGCGCATATGTCCGTCAAGCCATGGTGCTCCCGGCGTTCCAAGACTGGTAATGTTAATAGTTGTAATAAGTAATGAAAATGATGATAGTAAGAATAGACATGATAATAGTAATAACACTGATGATAATAATAATAATAATAATGATGATGATGATGATGATGATGATGATGATTAGAATGATGATAATAACAACGACAAAGATAGTAATGATAAAATAACAAGAAGAATAAGAAATAAGATAAGAATGGTAATAATGATAATGATAGTCATTGAAGGTGATCATGAGTATAATGAAGTTATTGTGTATACATAATATTAACAATGATAATAGAAGTGATGAATTTTGTGTGTGAATAGAAATGATGTTCTAATAAAACACAGTTTTGCAGCATAAAATTCTGTCTCTTGACAATTTTCCTATCTTTTCTCCCAACACAGAGTCTGTTTGCAAGGAACTTCTACAACATCAAGTATGTTGCTCTAGCCTTGGTCTTCTGTATCAACATCCTTCTTCTCTTCTTCAAGGTAAGTCTTATAGTAGAAGGAATAATTTAATTAATTTCCCTCAATTCGTGATTTTTCATTTATGTCTTGTTGTTATTGATGGACCTGATGGAATTATCAACTACTGATATATGGAAAATGGTCTAGAGTAAAAGCTAGAGAATGTGAATTATTTTGGTCTGATTTTGTGCTAATTATTTATTGATTTATCACGATTGCCAGAAATTGAGAAGACAAACTTCTTTTCCTTTACCTCTAGATAGCATCTTTACAGATGAAATGTAATAACATGTGTTAGTACTTGCTGTGTTTGGTAATACATGTACTAAGGCGAGATTTTAAGTCATAGATAGGAAGTTTTGATTGTGATTAATTCACATGGATCTGACAAATTGGAGAGTAACGATTGATCCGAATCGATTACAATTTTTTTCAATCAATCGCATGGATATTTTGTTGGTGCAGAGTAGCGATTATTTGGATCAGTCGCAATTCTTGATAAGACGGGTCCTGGTCTATTCAACATGTACTGTCATACTCAGGTATCCTACTTGACGGCAGAACTGGAGGAAGTAGACCCAGACCTCCCTGCCGAGATCCTGGAGAATGCAACATCACCCAATGGTGCAGACACGGGAGGTGACGAAGAGGGAGTAGACGATCAGATAGAACAGATACTCATCAATCAACAGTTCATGTATCTTGTGCCCGTCTTGCAAGTCCTCTCCATCCTTCATTCCCTTGTGTCTATCTCTATGCTGATTGCGTACTGTGCACTCAAGGTACACACATAGCAAATTCTGTGATCTATGGTGACCTCAATAGGAATATGTGGGTGGGTTGTGGGTAGGTGTGTGTGTGGGGTATGTGGGTGTCTATCTCTATGCTGATCGCATACTGTGCACTCAAGGTACGAACACAGCATTTCCGTGAAGTTTGCCTATGATGACCTCAAAATGAGAATATATGTATATGGGTGGGGTGTGGGTGTGTGTATGTGGGTTTCTATCTCTATGCTGATAGCATACTATGCACTCAAGGTACACACACAGCATTTCTGTGAAGTTTGCCTATGGTGACCTCAAAATGAGTATGTGGGTGGGTTGTGGGTGTGTGTGTGTGGGGTATGTGGGTGTGTGTGTGGGGTATGTGGGTTTCTATCTCTATGCTGATCGCATACTGTGCACTCAAGGTACACACACAACATTTCCGTGAAGTTTGCCTATGTTGACCACAAAATGAGTATGTTGGTGGGTTGTGGGTGTGTGTGTGGGGGGTATGTGGGTTTCTATCTCTTTGCTGATCGCATACTTGGCACTCAAGGTACACACACAGCATTTCCGTGAAGTTTGCCTATGATGACCTCAAAATGAGTATGTGGGTGGGTTGTGTGCGTGTGGGTTATGTGGGTTTCTACCTCTATGCTGATAGCATACTGTGCACTCATGGTACACACACAGCATTTTCGTGAAGTTTACCTATGATGACCTCAAAATGAGTATATATATGTATGTGGGTGGGGTGTGGGTGTGTGTATCTGGGTTTCTAACTCTATGCTGATAGCATACTGTGCACTCAAGGTACACACACAGCATTTTCATGAAGTTTGCCTGTGATGACCTCAAAATGAGAATATATGTATGTGGTTGGGGTGTGGGTGTGTGAGTGTGGGGTTTGTAGGTGAGTGTGTTTGCATGGGTTGGTTGATGATTGTGAGTGGATGTGTGTAATTAGGTCTATACAGATATGAATCAATCAGATCTGATTATTTACGTCTGAAAGTCAGGACTGACCCCAATGCCACTCTATCCATTCGAGGACTAGGATCTCAAAATTTGGTCTTGGGCCAGGGTTGGATCACATTTTATGCTGATTTTGAGCAAGACCCGTTTTTTTTAGCAGTTTCCTTTTCTCAACCTATTTTAGGTTCCGCTGTGCCTGTTCAAAAGAGAGAAAGAGATCGCTCGAAAGCTGGAGTTTGATGGGCAGTGGATAACTGAACAGCCGACACGAGACGACATCAAAGGCCAATGGGACTCTCTTGCCATCAGTACTGTGTAAGTATTACTGGAAACTTAGATTGAGATAATGCACATCAATTTAACTTTCAAATGTTGTTTGTTGTTTTGTTATTGTTTTTCTTTCTTTTTCCCTTCATTTGTAATTATTCTATGATATATTGACATGTACAATTATAATCTTTTTTTCTATTTCCATGTCTTTAATTGTTTACTATTTGCATCATTTTCATGTCGGTATCTGATAGAGTATTGTGTTTTAAATTTATGCAGTACCATCAATGTCACTTCTTTTAATTTTGTTGTCTGGTTTGCTTTCTATTATAGCTCATTTCCTGTGTACTACTGGGACAAGTTTGTCAAAAAGAAGGTAAAAATTCTTTTCATGAGTATTTTGTTAATAAATGTGAACTGACAGAAGAAATGGCAATATTGGATAACCACGCCTTCAAACTCAGCTCATGTCGCAATGACTATGATAATTTGATGTTGATATCGTAATGTATTTACTTCCTTTTGATTGTGTGTTAATTATATGATTTGTTTTTTATGAAGAGAGATCATTCAATCAAATAAAATCAAATATGAGGTATATCAGTATTATAAAAGGATTTTGCATGCATATTTTAAATGTAAGTGCAAATTTAGTCATAACTATTATATATCCAATAGTCATTGAATGATGTTGTTCATTATGCGGATATAAACTACTTCCCTTATGCATTTGTGTAAAAATTTGACAGGGAATACAATAACTGTTAAAAAAAGGAGGGAACAAATCACTTTCACAAAGATGATCAAGTTATAAAAAAAATTGGTTTAACGGTTCAGTTTAATTGGTTAATTTGTCCGTAATTTGTATGTAAGCAACCAGGGGACCAAAGGCTTACAGTCCTTTCCAAAGGGCTTGATAATGATGATTAATGCCTTATGATAGGACACTAGCACATCGGCTTGGCTTGATGCCGGGACCTCCCAGTCACGAGACCACTGCTCTACTACTGAGCCATCACAGCTCCTCGTTGTATGTTAGTAAGTTATGACACCATTTTGGAGGAAGCTGAGATATCTTTGGCTTTTTTAAAAATATTATAGGTTCTGAAGAAGTATGAAGATGCAGTGGGCGAAGACAAGCTATGTGCTATGCTAGGAATGGAGATTGGTGAGAACCCTATGGCAGGCAACCCTACCGAGAACCCTAATCAGGGTCTCTTCAGCTCGATGTAAGTTGGTTAGCTAGGTTTCGTCGTTCTCGTTCTATCTCACTCCTTTTCTCTCTCTCACACCCGCAATGTCTATATCTCTCTTTCTATAAGCAGCATCTATCTCTCTTTCTATCTCTATATATTTCTCTATCTTTCTCATTTACCCCTTTTGTTCTCTGTACTTCTCTCTCTCTCTCTCTCTCTCTGGCTGGCTGTCTGTATCTGTCTTTGTTTCTCTCCTTCTCTCTCTCTCTCTCTCTCTCTGTCCTTCTTTATATTTATAGTTATACTTCTCCTTAAATATCTTTGAACTCCTTCCTTCCACTCCTCAATTTGACTAGTTTGCTTTTAAACTTTCCTACTTTTCTTATAAAGCGGCAGAGTGTTGACAAATTCAAACCAGTGTACAAGATGCACCTGCAGGTACCTGTATATCTTTCTTGTTTTCTTTCCATAGGCTAACGTCGCTAGATTGGAAGTATCACATCTGGAAGTGTGGCGTGATTGGAACTGATAACGTGAGTAGAACGGGATTAATTTTTAGGGATAAGGCAGCTTTTTGTCTCACTTATTCATGGCGATAATGGTGATTTTGACTACCGATACTCAATCTAACCAATTTTTAATGAGACATTTCAAACTGTAATTGATCTTAATTGTTGCCAGTGATGGGTCAAATTTCTATTTGTTATTTATTTCTTTCATTCATCTTTTCATTACAAAACTGAAATTTAAAAAAAAATTGACCTGATTACATGTGTATTTGTTTGTGCCTTACTACCTAAAAAACAGTAGCACATGTATGTCTTCTCAAACTGACATAACATTTTGTGGCTTTGTGGAAGACTCACAAGTTTTACTTGTCCAAAGAATCCCAAAGCACACATGGATTCCTATTTGAATTTAGTAGTTAAGTAGTTTAGAACTTTGGCCGTTTTTCTAAAAAATGTGAAATGACTAGCCGCCTATTATAACCCTAAACTGGTTTCTTTTCAGTCTTTCTTGTACATTGCTTGGTACCTTCTCTTCTCTCTGCTGGGCCACATAAACCCCTTCTTCTTTGCGGCTCATCTTCTTGACATTGCCATGGGCTTCAAGACCCTGAGGACTGTACTTCAGTCTGTAACACACAATGGCAAACAGGTTAGTTTTACCTTCCCCCACCCCAACCATTTCATTGACATGGGCTTCAAGACCCTGAGGACTGTACTTCAGTCTGTAACACACAATGGCAAACAGGTTAGTGTTACCTTCCCCCATCCCAACCATTTCATTGCCATGGGCTTCAAGACCCTGAGGACTGTCCTTCAGTCTGTAACACACAATGGCAAACAGGTTAGTTCGACCCCCTCCTCCCCCTCCCCCACCCCCAATCGTTTCATTGACATGTGCTCGGTTACAGTGAAAAACACATCAGATAAGATGTTACATGGAGGCCACATATAGTGGAGAGTCACCACCTTTACATGTTAATAACCCACTGCATTATTCATATAAAAGTAGGGGTAGACCCCTCAGGTAGTGCCCACCTGCACATCCCCGTTCAGTTTCACCAGGAGGAAAGACCCACGGGTTAAAGTCATTCATGTATCTCGTTCCAGACGCAGGTGACGCCAAATACTTTAAAGCCCCACTGCACTACTTATAGCTACTTGTGCCCTCTATATAGCAAACAAAGCGTAATCGGTGCCTGTTGGTCCCCCATGATCCCCTTTTTCTTATGTTAATTGAGAGCTGATTTGATGTGATAACCACCTGTCAGTGACCTTGCAGGGAGGTCTAATCCCCCTGGTCAAACAAGTGCAGACAGGCTTTAAAGTGATAACATTTCTTGCTGTCTTTGATGTATCTGTATGCAGTTGGTGCTGACCTTAATGATGACCTGCGTGATCATCTACCTGTACACAGTGCTTGCCTTCAACTTCTTCAGGAAGTTCTACACCAAAGACGACGAGGGAGAGATCGAATACAAATGCCACAATATGATGTCTGTGAGTATGATACGGGCAGGAAATCTTTGAGAGATAGCAAGGGGGTGGGGAATAGGGGGGGGGGGGGGGGGTGATGGGGAGAGAAAAAAGATTGTGCAGAAGAGATACTTGTATTACTGAATATATTAGCAGTGAGTTATACATGCATCTTTTAAAGAGAAGGTTGTTACTTCTAATGCAATCTTTTAAAAAGAGGGTCTTGCAAAACAACATTAAGGGGAACAACTTAACTGGTATATTCAAATATTCTTTCAAGCATTCACATTTCTATTTCTATAGTGCTTTGGATGAGAAATTTGGGAATGATTCATCTATATTTGTTGATACATGTAGTTTATTTCAGGTAATATTGTTTCTTCTGATTGGTAACATAGAATCTACAAAAGTGATTATCAAGACATGTACATGTTTGTCACAGAGACAAGCTGATAAAGGTATTTCTTCAATATGCACTCTATTAACTTTGAAACGGTACCATGTTGTGCATGAGACTGAAACATGTAAAGGAAAAGAATATTAGAGACGTTTTAACTTTTTCAATTTGATTCATGTTGATTGCAGTGTTTTGTCTTCCATCTTCATTCTGGACTGAGAGCCGGTGGCGGCATCGGTAAGTGAATCGTAAAGAGAATATTTAGCAGTGATAGCAAATAGGGTATTGGAATGAAAGTTGTTGAATATAGTCTCCCATTGTCTTACTTATATCACAAGATACATGTACTAGACATTATTGGGATCCATCCACAATTTCAAATGAGTTCTAGTGGAAATGTCAGAAATAATTAAATCAAGGCTATCTCTAAAATCTGTCCGTGTTAGAAGGCACCCACATGGCAATATCTCTGAGGTTCATACAAATAGCGGACACACAGCTAGCTGCCCATGGGTTATACACATACATAAAGACCACTCAAGGGAGAGAAGAAAAGCAGCCTTTATAGCCAGGTCGTCTGGATGTACAGGCTTCTTTTGATAGTACATGTTTCAATTACAAACACTTTTCAAAGAGGAACCAAAAGTATAGTCTCTTTGCAGGTTGTTATTTAAAGCAGGGTTTACTTTATCATTCAAATAGAGATCACCTGCTTAAGACTCTTTATATCTCTCCCTTGATTTGCATTTTTTTCTGGGGGGGGGGGAGGGGGATAATTCCAATTGACTACTGTGGAAGGTTTGAATTCACTTTTTAATTTTTCTCTTTTTTCAGCTGATGAGATCGAAGCACCAGACGGTGATGTCTACGAGTACTATCGAATCATCTTTGACATCACGTTCTTCTTCTTTGTTATTGTCATTCTTCTTGCCATTATTCAGGGTATGTCCACTTTGAAATATTTTGTTATGGTGTTGTGGTCTAGTGGATAAATCACCTGACTGTGAACCATAAGGTGTGGGTTTCGAATCTCTGCCATAACACTTATGTCCTTTGACAAGACATTAATCTACATTTGCCACACTCTACCCAGGTGCAGTAAGTGGGTACCTGGTAGGATTTAGTCCTTCAATGCACCGAGCGCTACAGGTGCTAGAGCTAAGGCCAAAGTCATAATATCCATAGTCCTTTGGAAAGGTATAGAGATGTTATAACATAATGTGATATGCACTGTACAAAAAAACTGCATATTATTATAATTAATATTATTAATGTTATCATTGTTATGCCTTTATTTATTGTCAATTCTAATCAGAGCATTTTTAAGATGTACATTTCTTTCTCTACCCCCCCCCCCCCCACCCCCCTCCCAATCAAATGGCAAATAAAAGGAGAGTGAATGAGAGAGAGAAAGAGAGGGAGAGCGGAGAGGGGTGGAAAACATGAAAAAGAGACCCATCTACAAAGTAGCTAGGCCAGTGGCCCTTCCCCCTCCCTCCATATGACACCAGTTTCACCTCCATGGATGGACTAATACTACACCCCTGCCTGAAATATTTAAAAGCTTTAGTTTTTATGATTTCTTTCACATGATTATTTCCTTGTACTTAAAGGATTAAAGTTTATGATGGAAGCATACTCGTCACAGCAAGTGACAGAGTCTACATGTATGTATTTAAGTGCATGAGCTTGTCGAAAATCAATTCCTAGATATATGTTTTGTGGAATAACTATCCAGTGATTTGTATTGCCATTGTTTAGGTTTGATCATCGATGCGTTCGGTGAATTGAGAGACCAGCTAGAGCAAGTCAGAGAAGATATGGAGGTGAGATATTGAGGTTAATTAAAGATGATGAATAGAAATGTGACAAAGGAAGATTAGAAAACACTTTATCATGTTTATTATATATATCATACATATATGTATTATACAGTGCGTCCCAGAAAAAACAAAACTGAGAATTAGCAATGTTTTATCATAACTTAATCACAACTATAATTGATAAATGACACATATTTGTAAAGCTTAGATCCTCCTCTTTCATTTGATGCAACTCATATGATGCATATTTAATGCATGAGTGATTAAAATCAATTTGAAGAGAGGGAAGGAAAAATTCATTTTGCGGAAGGTATCTGAGTTGAAAAGAGAGCATTAAATACTAGACAACCATAAGTGATATTCAGCTTTAGGGGTCTAAGCCTTTGTAATGACAAAGTTTATTGCAAACCAACATTCTTCAAAACTTTTTTTTTAATGGCACACCAGTTCATATGTGTGAAATATATATATATATATATATACATATTCTTGTTCTATTTTGAACGGGTTAAAGGCAGTCATATTGATGCAATCCTCATTAAATTATATGTTTATCTTTCTTTTTGTCTTCTTTTTCTTCTCTCTTTGTCTCTGTGCTTCTCTCATTTCTCTCTTTGTAATTTCCATTTTTCACCTCACCTTTCATCTTTCTATTCCTCTCTCTCTCTCTCTCCCTCTCTCTCTCTCTCTACCTTTCTCTCATCCCCCTTCTCTCCCTCTCTCTCTCTCTCTATTTGTCTCTGTGCTTCTCTCAATTCTCTCTCTTTGCATCTGTCCACAGACTAAGTGTTTCATATGTAGCATTGGCAGGGAGTATTTTGACAAGCTCCCTCATGGGTTTGAGCTACACACTTCGAAGGAGCACGACCTCTCCAATTACATGTAAGTATGCACAACTATCAGGGGTGGAGCCAGGATTTTTGTGGAGGGGGAGGGGATTGCAAATTTCACAAATCCTCCAAAAGGTTATACAATTTGTTTATGTGTCTTTTTACCCCCAAATCTCTTACTATTTTCTTTTTAACACACAACTTAACGGTATATCACATATTTAAGATGCCTTTTGGGTGGCGGTGGGGTTATAGTAAAGTACTATTCTAGAGACATGTTTTCACCAGCAATATTATTTCGCAATCTTGCCATCTCTGTAAA